>JABFQD010002640.1:0-14741 GCA_022817045.1 Psix sp. ZL-2020
GCGTGTTCTTTTTTGTTTTTACAAAGAAAATTTCGTTTTTGTTTTTTCGTGTTATTAAACCTGTCTTGGGTTTTATACAACTGATATTTTTTTTCGTGGTATTTTTCCTTCTTTTTTCCCCTAGATGGTTTGGCCGGTGTTTTTTATACCCCCCCCCCCCCCCCCCTTATAAGGGGGGGTGATGATCACGCGATTTGAAGTCATTAATAAGCCAACTTACTGAATCGAATAGACGCACTGTAAAATCGGCAAAGCCTATGCATAATTCAGAATATCTGTCGCTTCGTTCATTTTTATACACCATACATGACGATAATGTCGGGTTTATTAAGCGACAGCGAACGTGTCGTGTCGCGATTTACAAGGTCGATCGATTATCACGTACACGTATCTGTGCCTTTCCGTAGTCAGAGATTTTTGCTGTTTTGCATATTTAGTCCTTGCTTCTCTGTCCCGCTAAAAAAAAAGAAACGATCAAAAATGTACTGTAGAGAAGTTAAATAGTGTTATCAACACAAAACATGTTATATTATGAAATATTAAGTCCCAACTTTTACGTATAGGACATTTGAAAGGTTCATACAAATCAATTTATACAAAGTACCACTTCATCAAAAAATATTTGACTTTCGAAAGTGAATATTTTAACCCTGGAAAATGAATTAGAAATTGATAAGTAATTTTATTGATAATTTCACAAGGTAAATTCTAATTGATCAAACAGTAAACCGTCGCTCGCACCTGTCTAATGTAAATAATTGAAAAATATCTCGCAGCCTAATTTTCATTCATAGGATTGATTTGAAATTTAGCGAATCGTTAAATGAACAGAGCTTTAAGCGCTGAACGACGTGAATTGCGCAACGGCGTAGGACAAGAGTGTTCGGTCAAAAAAAAGAAAACGAGAATAGGATTCTCGGCGAAGGAGTGGAAGGGGACCCTGACCCAAAAGTAGGTCTTGAAATTCGCACGCTCGAGCACAACTGCTCACCTTTCTGCGAGGGCTTTTCATGCGCGAAAAGTGCGACTGGTTATCGGCCGCGCGTCGATGGAAAGCCCGGCGGTGGGGCGGCCGAGGAGAAAACGCGCAAAGAAAGACACGCGCGGAGACGGACGCAGGCCGGGAAAAAATAATCGACGTCTCTGACGCGTCCGGTATGGCGAACATTGATACCGCGTGTAAAAAATGTTGCTCGCGCCGATATCGAGGCCGAGCTTTGTGCGCCGTTTTCCATCCGAATGTTTTCAATTGTCTCGACCCCGGCGGCAAATGATATTCAATAAAAAGACTCATTTTTGAACGTTCGTTTATGGCTTCTGATTTATCGAAAAAATTAACGCGAAGGCAACGATTCTTCAAAATTAAACAAAAGAGTCAATTCGGCTGGTTGTTTTGTTTGTTTCCAAGCGAATCGGACTTTGATGAAAAAAGTTAGTCCAAGTTTTAGATTACTTTGGAAAACAACAGTTTTGTTTTGGTTTGTAATCAGCGCTGTCTTTTTATTACTTCCAAAATGCTATTGTTACTTTTTAGGCCAATTTTATAAGCTTTTTCGAAAGCTCGGAAGTCAATTGAATTTACTTATCCGAGGTATGGTGAAGTTATGTTTGCTTTGCGTTATTCATGATTATTTGTGTGAAAACAAATAATTTTTAAGTAGATATCAGTATGCGCGGATAAGAAATAACTAACATTTTCTAAATATTATGTGCAAAGCGATGATAATCCAGTTTGTCGTATGTAAAGAGACTTCTTTTTAATTCCGTTTTCAAACATTTTTCTTTTTCGAATAACCAAAAAATCATTTCCAGTCCAAACCTATACTGTATTGTATTCTCTTTATTTTTGAGATACAATCAACATTCTCTTTATTATAAAACTTTCTGTCAGAGAAGCTTTCTATTTGCAAGTCAATGTTCCTGGTTTTAATTGATGAAAAAAAAACATAAAAATGAATTCATAATTTTTCAACGCTTACAAAATTTGACCTAGAGTAAACCTAAAAGATGTTGAAACATAATACAAGATTATGCAACATCGATTTTTATATGTGATCAGACATACAATCATATATAATATTCATGCAAGTTAGCTAAAAAAAAGCATCCAAATTACAGCAATTTACATTCTATATGAAAATAAAAAAAATGTGCTCCAACAAAAATGTGCGATTTCTCGGATATATTATCCACACCGACAACATTGTAATATACATCAACTGGATCGGCAAAAGAATCAATTCTGTAAAGTCGATTTACAACATGATTCTTTGCTTGTATCAATTCGTGTTCCAAATGACAACGTTTTACAGTTAAATCCACACGCAATCGCGACTGGTGTTATCCGAAACAAACGTTTCCGGTTACAGATATGTGTATGGAACTTGCCGAATATAAGTCAGCGACATATGAAACGTTAGTTAGAAGGATGTCAACTTGTGACCAGGTCAGGCGTGAGCGCATAAAGCGTCGGGGTTGTCAAGCTACTCGTGTCTCGCGTCTGGGTGTAAAAAACCTGCATAACCAGTTGCGAGCATTGTCACTAAGTGGCTCGCAAAAGTTGAGTTGCTGGCGCAGGATGTGCTCAGTGTGTTCACGTGGACTGAACTTTTGGTCTAAATAAATAGCAGCGTGACCGCAACGGCGAACAATTAAACGGATAATTGAGTTGAATATGATGCTTGGCAGAAACATGCGCGATTGTGAGGAGAATGAAAGAATGTCGAAATTACAGTTATCAGGACAAACGAAGCTGTGACAATGTGAAAAGCGCTCGCACCATTGCAAAGTTGACGCAAATTTAGGTGCGTTGCGGCGATATTTATGATCAGGCTGTCTCGCAGTCTGAATTTTAATTGCGCCTTTTGGACTCGCGATACTGCAGTCGAACAAAAAAGTGTTCTTTTAGCAAACTATCTGATCGAGAAAAGCATTACGACCAGGCGATTTAACGATCATTGACATTCTTCGCACATTGCTGGTCACCGTAGGAAGTTGAAGAAGCTAGATCTTGCAAGATGGCGCAGTTTGGTAATCCGCCAAGCGGATGGTCGTTATAATTAGCCTGGCCCGTTTATCTAGCGTGGCCCGAAAAAAGTAAACAGCTACAATTGTACCAAACAATACGATAAGTGTGTTCCGTTGCGAAGCCAGCTCATTCGCCGGTTAGTTAAAGGTCTTCCTAAAGCTCTTAGTGGCCTATCCTCACCGAGCAGATAGTGCCGGATCCACTTCTTCTTCGGCGGTGACGGCACTTTGGCCACGTCAGTCTGATTCGCGTCTCGGATGCCGCGCTCATTATTGTTGTCAGTGTCGGTCCGGGGATGTACGTCCTCCGACATCAGCAGCACGCCCATCTTCGCAGGCACCAGTGTCACTCGTCGAATTTCGCGCGACTCGACCGCAGCGCCACCCGCGCGCCCGATTCAAATGCCACACCGGAGTCGCATCGGCTTCTCCGGGCCAATCGCCTCGATGCTCTTCGAATGACGTGCAGCAGCGGATGCAGAAGCTCGGGCGAGAGTGCGTGTATGCGCCGCTGGCAGCGTGATTCGCGTCACGAGCGTCGACCGAACACTGGACTGCCCGAGTGAACCGAGGTGGCGCCGTTTTCAACCTGAAGATAACCCCTTCCTTCCAAATGCTTTCCGTCAGACTTCGGCCAATCGCGCGTGCTCGTCCGCGCGCTCGCCCCCTCTCGCTCGCACTCGCGCAACCTCTCTGTCGCACTTTGTCGCTGGGTGCTCTGCGTGCGTCAAAAATCTCGCTGACCGACACGTGTGTATGTGTGCGCGCGCGACCTTCTTATCACGCGGCCGAATATGCGAATCGATAGATCCGCGAAGACCGACGATAAGGTGAGTGAAACGCGATCACCAAATCGAGATGCGCCCAAGTGTGGGGGAGGTCACGCGGACGATAAATCGAGCCTGTGGCAGAGTAAAAATAGACGCGGCTTTAAGGGAAGATAAACACGAGTCATTGTGAGAGCAGCGCCGTGCTGTTGTATCTCGATGGAGTTGGGTTTCAAAAAATCGCTCGGATACTTTAGAATTCGCCTCTAATTCAATCAGCCAGGATAATTTTACGAAAGAAAAAACATCCGTACCAACGTTTGGCAGTTCGAATTTCAAACAATATCGTTCGATTTAGTTTTATTGTCACTAGCGAGTTGGAGAAGCAAATTGTAATTGGCATAGGTATGAGCAAGGAACGCCGTGCTGCTGTGGGCTCACGATAATACAAACGTTTCTACTTTTTTTGAATTACTTCCCAGCACCGATTAAGATAACGTGGCGAATGCGATTTTGTAGAAACTGATCTCCATAATATATGTTACTTTGTTACTCCTGGCAGTTTATGGTGAAACAAGTTTATGGTATATTTGAGACATATAAATTCCATATATTCGCACTTTTCACATCTACTCAAATTTATCGATTTTATAGTTAAACAAGCAATCGTCTGAGAGGAAAAGAGAAAAAAGAATCACAGTGATTTGCAACTTAGACATTACAAGTAACTTTTCTAATAAAAAATTATGAAAATGTAATACAATGTACCTTTTAATATACAAACGAATAACTCTTAATTCTGATTTAATAAGTCACATGATACAATGAATTAATTTACTTTCACGCGACAAGCATTGAAGAATATCAAAAATCTTTCATTGATTTATCTTTGTTTCTAATTTACACTCATTTTCTTTGAAATAAATAAATAAATATAAACGTTTTGAGATTCCGCAATTTGTACAGCAAGACAAACTTTCTAAATGATAAGGAAAAACTTTCCTCTCTTCTACAGAATCGTCAGTTTTCATGCTTCGAAATTGAATTATTCATATTAGAATAGAAAAAGACAAGACCTATTGATATTGCATCACCGAAAAAACAACGAAATACAAAAGGACTTTAATTGTTATAACTCTATTTAGCGCGATATTTGAATTTCAACTTGGACTTAAAGTCAAATGAGTCTAACACTGCATGAAATATTTTGAATACAAGACGAAACAAGGACATGTACGATCTGTCTTATTAGTCCCCGTGTTGATTTCGTAAGAGAATTCAGTGATTCATGGCATATAATTTTTCACAGTTAATCGCAACTAACAATCATATTTGGTGTATTTAATTTATTGAAAGAGCTCAAAAATGCAAAAGGATTGAATAAGCTGTGTTATCATTGGATATAACACCGTCGATTACAATTAGCATATCTAAAATTGTAAATAGACAATATTACTATAAAGATAAACACGAATAATAAAGTTTGTTCATTAATCAAATGACTATTGCATATATCTTCGTATATCATGTGTTGAATTATATTATATCTCTACTTCTAGCTTATAATATCATCTTGCATATTACTAAGCCTAATTCGACAAAGCAGCATTAGCAGTTTGGAGGATCTTGCGCGCACGTTTATTGAGGCATGTTACAGAATATGTCAGTGAGCGAAAAAGGCCGTGTGATTATAATTGCTACGTAGAAACGACTGCGTAAAAATAACGTCGCCGAATAAATGTGGCGTCATTCGGTCAATCCTATAGTTGGTTACGTTACATAAGTTCGCGCTGCAAATTGACGCCGCAAATATTCGAAAAAAAGTTACACTTGATGGAACTGAACTAAACTTTACTTTGCTATATAAAATAAACTATGTAACGATATGTCACTGCGCTGAGTTGATACCATCAATAGATACAAATACTGGCGTACAGAGTTGCATTAATCTCGTTGAAAATAATTCGCTGGTTTTACACCACACATGTTCATTGATCACAACAAAGAGGGAGTTATGACATTACTCGGGTTACGAGTAATGACAACGGGGAGAAGGAAATGTACATTCGTTAGCAGGACAACTCTGGGTTGTAACAAATTCTATTGAAAAGGTAAAGAAGTAATGACATTTGGTTGGCAAAGCGAAATAGAAAACGGGAGCAATTATATTTACCGTCAATGATGAGCATTTTTTCCTCACAGAATAAGTCGTCGTGGTCTGCGCGTTCCCTCTTTAATTTAGCACCTGCAAAACGAAATGCTTCATTAAAAGCTGTTTATAACAACCTGCATGGTTCATTTGAAATGTGTAGCTTTATTAATTCCGTCTTATTAATGTATAATGATCAATCATATGCAGAGAGAAGTGTAACAGCCTTATTTGTGAATCGACCAAAAAAGTCATCGTTGATGGGAGTTTCATTGATGAAATGTTAGTGGCTAAAGTTGGCAGGTGGTGTGGCTGAGTGTAAAATGTGAATTACTTTCATTTCTGTTACAGAAAAGAAGACAACCTCACGTGTACCGATTTGGCCCGATATTGGGTTTACCCTTTTACCTACTGGAATTTGCCTTCTCACTTTGAATCAACTGCTCAAAATTGTCTTTGTCTTCAGATGACTGACAGCAGATAAAGCTTAATTGTTAAGTAATATATTAAATTGCTCTTTTGATGATATAATATCGCTGGCTAATTGGATGGTTGCAAATTAGCTCAAACCTTTATTTTGGCCTTTTTTCTTGATAATTGTAGGATAATGTTAATTCAAACATAAAGATAAAATAAAGTCATTACGACTTGTAATAAAATACATTTATCGAAATAAACTATAGATTATGGCTAAAATAACTATGAGTAACTATGTATATAATTATGTATTATTTATTTTGCTGATTCTACTACATACAAAAAATTGAACCTATTAAGATTTTTTGTTCCGGTTATCTAATGGTTATTTTGAATCAAAACAGACGCTGTTTCGATAAACTAATCGAACTAAAAATTTCAGTTATCTTTATGATTACAGTTAACTGTGACTATCTCAACTTAAGATTATTCTTACAATCGTGCCTACGATCACCAGATTGTTCGCCGTCAATCATAACATAAACTGTATTACAAAATATATTACATAAATTTATATATTTGTATTATATCTAATTTATTGCAGTTTATATTATGCTATTATTGTAATTAAAATTGTACAACTCTAATAAAACAAAAATAATGCAAATTTGTTGAAAATACTATGGATCATAACTAACAAAGTTATAAATAAAATAATTGTTTATTTATTATTCGAAAATTGTTTATTTCTTCATCTATCCAATTATTACCTATATAATTAATTTTTATTGTATAAAGCATGAATATAATTACAAAACACCTCATTTTATTATAATGAAATGATAACAATGTTTTAAGCGTCAAAGGACGTTACATTTTGATTCGCAATAAATGTTGAATCTAAAAAAACATTGAAAAGACATCGAATGGACGATCTCCGAAGTGAAACCTTTGAAGTTGAACAGGGACGCTGAGCTTTCCCGAACCTTCTCTACGAAATTCGGCCGTGGTGTTGCGTGGTGCTAGGCCGCGAGAATCCACAGGTTGATAAGCTTTGAAAAATGAGCAGAAACACGGCTCCACGTGCTGAGGTGGGTGCACGTGGTGGGGACGTCACGGAGAAGAGAAAGAGGGGTGCAGCGTGGCGTGGTGGGGGAAGCAACTTGGCGCACACACCGCCGCCACCCGGCTGCTGGAATCTCCGGGTCACGTGGAGAGCTGGCAACATCGCGAATTGATCACAACGCCACGCGGCTGAGTGCTTCGGGCGCGGTAGGGAATGCTCGGCAGCCAGGGCCAAGGCGCATGCGCGCTAAGCGGCTCAGTTGGCCGCGTGCTCGCGGATGTCTGCTCCCACCCCGCGGCTTTTCTTCCTGTCCCATAGCTCTGTTTCGCGAAGCAGAGCCCGGCCAGAGGAGGGTAGGGTAAAGCCCCCTTTTTCATTGAGTCCTTGACGAGAGAGCGGTCGAGCGTAACTGCGAACCTGGCCTGGGTGGGTGTAGCTCAATTTTTGCTTAGATACTTCCCTTCGCCTTCCACCTTCCTGCCATTCTATTTTCTTCGTTATTTGTCCGCTTTTTTTGTTTGCATCTATTTTCGGCATTACCCTTTTTTAGCAATTTACACTTTTCCTCTAAGCGAACAAATCCGGAAATGTCATGACTCGAGGTTACGTGATGGATTTTTATGCTTGCTTTCAAATTGAAAAGGTGTGTCGAAAAAAGTGATTTGGAAATTATATGGATTCAGTTGTTAATACAAATGAAGAGAAAACAGTTTACTGAGTGAATCTTTTTAGCAATTTTGTTAGTTACTTGCCAAATGATTTCTTTTCAATCATAAGCTACTCATTTAACAACTGAATTTATTTGATAAAAAGAACAAAATAAAGTCTAATGGTAGAGAATAAGAGAGACTGAGTACCTCTGGAAATATTTGAAGGTAAATATTTGCATCTTTTTTTATACCCATTAAGTTTTACACTTCACAAAATGTCTGTTGAACGTGTCATTTTCTGCTTATCAAAAAGTAAAAAAGAAAATGCAATTGATATTCACCTATTCGCGAGGCAAAAATTAAACGATTAATAACCTTTGACATTTGTTATTTATTGTCAGTCATAGTGTTGGAGTTTTCCGTCACTCGAAGAAAATCAAAAAGCTTAAATTTATGACTTTCCGCCGAAAAACTAACAATTTTGCCATAAATTCATTTAAACTACATCGAACCAGACAAGGAGATCCATTACACGCAATTTCTCTTGTTGCACAATTCAGAGTTCTTTTAATCGCAATCTCGCTATTAATCTGAACGAAAATGTTCATATTTAACAAGGAGCCGAAAAAAGTGGCGCGATATTTTGCGCGAAAAAAATATAAAAACTGAGTATTCATAAAATGACACAGAATTCTGGTCGGATAAAAAAATCTGAGGCTGTGTTCGGAATCGCGGTCGCCCGGACAAAAAAACCTGTACCGAAAATATTGGTCGAGACTTGTTGAATCATATGTATTCAGCTTGTAACACGTCGAGTAATAATTGAGCTGCGTTTTTTTCGGGCTCTTAAGGAAAGATAATAAACGTGATATTAAATTACAAAATAATTCGATTATTGGCGAATTAAAGACTCAGATTATCCAATGATATGTAGCCCGAAAAACGTACATGAAAAAATAATAAATAATTGCTTTTATCGGAGGAGCGTTGAATCCAGCGGACAAAAAAATTGTTCAATAGAAATTTGCCTGGGAATGATAAACCATTCGTTTGAGTATCTCGGGAGTAAAGAAGCTTCTTAATATAATATGTTGGCTAATAATAAAAGTAGTTGACCTGAAAAATGGCTCGATGGTGACCAAGCAAATACGAGCGACGACAAAAAATGCGCCGAATTATTCAGCGGTGTCAATGACTCGAACCGTGAAATTGAATACGATATTGAAACGAATTTAATGACCTGTTGGCGCCGTTAGTTGAATAAATAATTTATTTCGCGCATCCAATTATTCAGTTCTGCGTGTTAATTAAAAAGTGATTTTCTTGAGGCTGTGCGCGAGGTATTTTTATTTCGGAAAACACCGCGCAAAAGGTCAAAGCTAATACGATTCCGTTCCGTGCGAGCCAGAGTAACTGATACTTCAGAGACGACGTAACGTAATCTCTCTGCAGCAATGAATACGCATCGAACACAGGCTGTGATTTTGTTTGCGCACGCTAATACAAAGTAGACGTGCACATCACGCTTAGCCAACTACTTCCTTTCACAAATAACACTCTAACACCTTCTTTCATAATTTCTCAATGTACTCGCTCTTTCATTATTCCTCATTGATTCATAAATCTTTTTGCTTCTTTTACAAACCGATCTTATAGAACTCGTCTATAAAATCTATAGAAAATAACATAAGCTTCATTGTGTCGGTGCAAATACATTGTATAGATTTTATTGAGTGTCTTTGATTGCTTGCATTTTAATTGTCAAAACAAAACAGATAACAAGTAATTATATTTAAACAAACTTGTATTGCGAGCTAAAAAAGATGATAAGACCGATAAATAAACGAGTGATGGTTTGCATTAACATCAAAAGATTGACTTGGATTGTAAAACGAGTCGGTTGGGATTCGCTAACCAAAACAAGCGCAGTTGGAGACACGCGTGAAATCGTCATCTGTCACGCGTGCGTACTGACAAGCATGCTTACTCCGGCCGTCGACCAATCGGAGGCTACAGATAAAGCGTCATGCTTTCGCGAAGCCCGTACGTTGTGCAATGACGTTAACTCCACGACGATAGGGGAAATCGATCTGACCTTACTTATTTTCTCCTCTTTTGCCTCAATTAACTTTTAATCATTGTTAGTGTAATTTAAATCACGACTTCAATATTCTTTTAGAAGTTAATACTTGGACAAAAACACATCGAAGGTCAATTTCGCTCTGTCAGAAATGACAATAGATTTTGTTGATATAAAAGCCAAATTTGAATCGTTTTAGACACCTGAAGTTAGTCGAGTTACAGTGAGGCATTTTCAATATGTTTTGTTAAGTTTTTATTCAAAGATCCGACGTGTAAAAAGTAGTGTAAAAAGCTCTTAAAAATCTAAAAATAACATGAACAGTGTTAATCAATAATGTGAATAATTTCATATTTTTTATCGAGAGGACTCATTAATTGATATGACATAAACTCAAAAATGATCGACAAAAAGAATGATATATTTTATATCATGACATACAAGCTTGTATATCAATTTTCCCATATTGAAATTTGAGCGTAGATCCAATAACTTTTGTTCAAGATATCATAAAATTTTGACATAGTAATATTTAATTGCATTTATAACTATACAATAAGTAGACAATATTTCCAGCTATAAAAATCATGAACAATCCAGTAAGTTTATGTTGAACGTAACCATAACTAGCAAAGCGCATGGTTTTGGCGGATGGAGGGGCAGTCAAGGAGAGAGCCAGTCAAACGCTAATCAGACGAGAGTTGGATAATGATGGAAAAAGTCGAGTAGGTGGCGCGACCGTGAATGAAGTGCAAAACCTGTGCCCGAAGCTGCTTTATAATTTCTAGAGTCAGTGACCGAAATACCAAATTGTTTCCAATCTTACAGAATTTCAGGTTATCTCGATTTCTTAAGCTCTGATGCCATTGGCAAAATTACATTGTAAAAGGAACAAATGAAATTCCAAAATTTCAATTCTTTAGCATGGATTTAAAAATGCCTGAGCTTCTTTTGTCCAAAGTGATAGACAAGAAGAGAAAAAAGTAGATTATTTTCTGCTGGAACAACGCACGGTGTGACGGGTTCAAGCGGACTAGCGTGTGATACACCTAAGTTCCTCGGCTGTCTTTCCCTTCCCCCCCCCCCCACGATCGGTCGATTAGATTCTACCGCTTGGTCTTACAAACTCTCTATGTACTTTTCACTCGTTTTCTTCCTCCTGCATCTTCCGTTACCAACACCCAGTAATCCGACTTTACCTTTAACAAAATTGATTGTGTTATTTAGAAATGATTCTTTCTTTTTTTACTTGACGCTTCTTTGTCTTATTTTTCTAATCTTTTTATTCTGAAAGGATAAAATACAAATTCTACTTTTATATTTTGTCTAAATTGATTTTTCTGGTATAGATGAATATTTTTAAGAGACTAACAAATTGAAACCATATGATATCGGTATTTTTCATAGTGAATAAAGATAATATTTAATGAAAAATATACGTCGCTCTTTGCACATGACGGACAATTAAATAAAAAAGTTAATATTTTCGGACTTTCTTTTTTTCATTATTCGTGATATAATATTAAAATAAAAGTCATGATTTAAATATCTTTAAGTTAAAAAAGTTTCGAATTCTATTTTGTATGTCTCGTAATATGTGGATATTTAAAATGCATAAATAATTACTTTAAAATTCATGTAAGTAATTAACATCTCGTCTGTTAATTATTTCTTTAAGTACAATGCAACACATTATTGCAATTGTCTTTCAGTGAATTCAAAAGAAGAATGTCAAAAAAAAGACTGACTACCCTTTCGGCAAGTTTCGTTTATTGTGACTCGTTGAAAATTCGCAAAAAATGTCATAACATATTGTCAAAAAATATGAGTTCAAGTAGTGACACAATTAAAGTAGTTCGCACAGAAGCAATTTGCCACGACACGAACAATTTCGCGCACACGAGACAGTGCGTAGTAGATGGACTAAAGACGCTGAGTAAAAAGCAATGTGCGACTTTCCTTTCCTAGGTAGTTAATGTCCAGGCCACTTAAATGGCGCGCTTGTTTACCAAAGCATTCAAATAAACAACCAGTTATTGTGCACAGTCAACACTCAGTTATCGTAAGTTATTATTTGAAAGTGGCATTATAATACATTTGAATTCATTTTTTGTGCCAAGTTTCATTGCGCACTGTCTGAATAAAGAAATCAAACCTGTGTAACAATTGGCTGGAACAAAAAATGGGAAAATACAAAGAGTAGAGATGGGAGAACATTGCAAATAATAATTGTACGGAAAAAAAGAAACGAAATGAAAACTTTACGTAATGATCGAGCGGTTCCTTTGTGGAAAAGGCGTAATTCTGGTTGTCGGTACTTGAGTAGTGAGTAATCGCGTCACGGCACGTCACGCGTGGCGTGACCGACGACGGATTTTACGTAGCGCAAGTGGCTGCTTTTCGTGCGCGTCGGCGCTCTCTTTCTGGCGGAGCGCGGGACGCTCGAGTTATCTCGCGCGCGCGGCCGAGTCGACGACCCGGGGGAACGTGGACGGTCCACGCGGCCCGACGACAACCACCGCGTTAATAGCACCGGCACCGACGGTACCGCCGCGAGACGCCGATGGCGAATCGATGCAGTACCACGTGCGCACCCAAGTCTGCTGCTGTGCTACTGCAATCGCAGTATCTATGACTTTCTGTTTACATAATATCAGCAAAATTATCCATCTTACTTTTGCATTGATTAGAATGTTTCATTCGCAATATTCTGAATTGCACCATTTTTTAGGAATTCTTTTATACATAATGTAATAATAAATCTTTTTTATCGAAAGTTATGAGTCAAGTTGATTTAATAATAATAATAATGTTTAATTAACGCTAACGCGAATTTTTCCATCATTTTGCAACGTTGGTTGAGCTTGCTTGTTAGTTTTTACAGATTTTACTAATTTGTGATTGCGCTGAGTTCAGCGAGTCAGTTTTGCACAATTTATTACTTTATTTTTCTTTTGTCAAATGTTCATTTTTATTGTTTACATTACAGAAATATTGTTATCAATTCCAATTAGTTGATGTATAATTTCTTAGGCTTTTTCATTCTAAATCAGAGAACATTCCAATGATACTTTGGTCATTTCTATTCATTATTCGAATTCCGAACTAGAGGACGCTATGTGTTCGCAGTCCGTTTATGAAAAAAGTTGACTTTTGTTTTATAACCAAAAATACAATTAGGTAAACAAGTTATTAAAACAAAATAAAATCCATTTAAAAAAATCCTGTAGTTTTTTTGTAGATTATTATTATAGAACAAAACACCAGAAATATTTTTCAATCTACAAGATAAATTGAAAACATATCTGTAAAAATGAGTTATTTTTATAAATATTTATACTTCTAACATTTTTGAATTATTATCCCAATTTCTTTATGATTGTATTACATCTTTGATCAATTCCAAAACAAAAATGATAAAAAGATAATTCCACAAAAAGTTAATTTGATTTGTTGATTTGCTTTTTACAATAAAACTCACAAAAATTCCATATGAGTTTATACTTTTAGTATTGACGTGTGACTCAGCTAATAACATGATATTTGATTTTTACTGTACGAGATGACAAAATTGACATATTTCGGAATTTGTTCAATTTAAATTGAATCATGTACAGAATCATTTTATTTAAACTTAGTTTAAGAAACCCTGCAATTGCTTTTATATTTTGTAGAATATTTTTCATCTTACTGCGAGAGTCCGAATTGTGATGATGGTTCACATAAGGCGCCATACCAAGCGAACGGTCCGAAGAAGAGGAAGTGCTCGCCGCGCGTTCCCTCTTCTTTTCCTGCTGCTCGACATAGCGCGCAGCCTCCAGTAAAGTTTCCAGACTCATTTTCAACTCTGGTCCTTGCAGCCGTCACCACTCAAAACAACTTAACTTTATTTATTTGCTCGGAAACTAAATAATCCCTCACGACCTGCAATCAAATAAAAATTATTTGTTGACATCTTTTCAAAGCATTTGGCTACATATTTACGTGATCTATATATCTTACAATAAAATAAATTAGTCTACATAAACAAGCTTAGAGAGCGTCAAAAGGTAAGGATACAAATTTGTAAGAAATAGCCATGCGAATGAAATTCAAGTTAATAAAGTTGCGTGCGAGATTTCAACCGCGGAAAATAGTAACTAATTATAATACTTGATTAAAATGAATGCCCAATTAATAATTTATTTTTCTATTACTGTTGGAACGTCATTAGAATTATCATGGAATGTTAGTCTTCTAAATCTTGCTAGAATATATTTCAATGTTTATAGATAATTGTAACTGAACCTCATCATTCTCATTATCTTAGTTAACTGAGATAACTTCTAAGAAACTCATTATTCAATTAGCGAGTTTGAAATAAAGATTTAATAAAAGCTGTGGGTCGAATCTTTGAAAGGATTAATTAAAGTTGAAAAATTGAATAATAATATAATCATTTTTGTTAAGATAAAGAAATCAATTATAATACAAGTTTTGTTTTTTAGATTCAACAAAGGCATATTTCGATAAAAAACTGATTATCCACAAATTTCAAATTAAAGGTAAAAAATCAAAAATAAAAATCCAATATAAAACAATTTAA
>JABFQD010002641.1:0-14741 GCA_022817045.1 Psix sp. ZL-2020
ATATAGGTAGGGAGAAACTTATTTTCTGATATTATGTAAATTTATCAAATATGTACCTTCATAATGTCGGTTTTAAATTGCTTTTTTTTGCTATATAATTGCTATATAGATAAGCGGATAAACAAATCTCAGCAACTATTTATTACGTCACTTTGCCTATAAATTGTCCAAACAATGTTAAAATCGCTAATCAAAGTACTACCATTTTATTAGGAATAAAAGAATAAATTCATTTTTGAATATGGTCCTATGATGCATTTGTACAAAATTGTTTTAGTACATTTTTTTTAAACTCTAAAACAAAATGATCACTTCGCATCATTATCGCAATAATGAAATTTAAGTCGAAAATTTGGATTAATGAATAACTTAAATTTCGAAATAAAATGTCGGGTGATATAATAGACGAAAATGTTCAATGTCGAACAATTTTTATATTGGATTGTCAAAGTGTCAGAATTTAATTAAAATCTAGGAATCCCTTTGAGCTTTGTATTATCTTGATTGTTTGAGGAACTAATTCAAGTTAAGGTTAATATATGATATGTTAATTTGTATTAATATTATGTATTTCGTTGCCAAGCTTTATTGACAATGAAATATTTGAACTGTTACAAAGTCATTTCAATGAAAAATTGATGAAATTTTGTAAAATATGGTTGAACATATTTTTAATCAATTCGAAAATTTTTAGCAGCTTTGTACAGAAAACGAATTATAAGAATTCAGAGTTGTTCGAAATGTATATAGAGGAAATGGATTTTTGGGAAATCGCCGAAAATGTCCACATATTTGATTGTAACTATTGAATGATCTATGTGGTTGGAATACAAAACTAGTATGCCAATTTTGATGTTACAACAAACGTTCATGTAAATTCGAAAAAATTTACCGCATAGTTTATGCGTTATTTGAGACTACTAAATATGAAGTGTAAAAAGTAATGAATGTAAATTAATAGAATACAAAGTAGCTAAATGTGATATTTTTGATCAAATTAATTAAATTGCTTTTCACTCATTTTTGTCCTGGGGCCCTGAAGCTTTACATATACGTTATTGCCTTAATATGTAAATATAACATTTAACATGAGATTGAAGAATGTATGCGATCCTGGGAAGAGTTCCTGGCATTTAAATTCTGTTTTTATATGATCTATGTATACGATTTAAATAATAAGTATATAATATGAAATTCTAAGATTTTCCTGTACTGAAAATAATCTTAATGAAGTTTTTTACTGTGACATGTCTTCAATGTTTTCTTTGTCTGTTTATTACAACAAGAAATGTTACACTTATTACAAATAAGATGAACCAAATGTTGTACACAGTCTTATATTATTATTAAAAGTTGTGTTTTGTACTTACCCTGACTTGTGTAATTCCTTTTTTGATACGCAAACTGCCGTAAACGAATTTTCCAGCAGACAGAGCTCTTTCTTTTTACAATTTAGCGGTCGACATAGTTCATCTGAAACAACATTCATTTCAAATTGTTTTAAAAAGGAAGAAATAGAAGTCATTCTATTAAATAGCAGGAGAACAAATAAATGCGAATAAAAATGATATAGTATTTCATAATATTTTATATGCATGTTTAATGGGTTTACTTTCTAGTAAGATAAGTAAAACTTGTTTTTGTTTCCATGCAAAGAGCTACTTTAACGCTGACGCTCTGTGTACGGCGTATGCATAGTTTACTTTCCAGGTTTGCCTAACTTAAATCATTATAGTTTACAACAACTACGTTATTAGTTACATACTAACAAATTGTGGTTCGATTTCATTATTAGTTGTTCGTTATTTATGTTTTTTTATCTTTTCAATCACGCTATGAACCTAATCCCTTTTAATTATATCTAGAACGCAATATTTTGAATTAGAAAAGTGCATAAAATAATTCAATGAACAGAAACCGAGTTAACATGAATTTCCGGAAATTTTACGTCGACAACAAACAGAGACGCAAATTCTCCACTTCCTCACAAAAATAATCCTCTTCGAGTGTCTCCTTGGTGAACGTGCACTTATGACAACTATAAATTCGCAGTCGCGCTGTTTAACAATGCACACACATCGTGCAGTTTCGGTAACAACGACATAAACTACAATTCCAGTCGTCTCACACGCAGATGCTGAGCTGGCGTCTTTTATTTCGTGACAAAATTTACGTCGTACTTTGGATAACGTCCAACCTAACGCCAGACGAAGGTTTGATTCGCTCAATCCATCAAGCATCCTCACATTCCTTTCGTTTTCTGCTTCCTTTCTCTAATCCACGGCACTGTGGTGACAGAGTAGGCAGAACAGATAGAAGTGCGTCCTGGATCGATGCTCGTGCAGTTTCACCAGCCTCAGGCTACATCCTGTTCCCTGCTTCGAGTAATGGATAAAATTAAAATCGGTCGTTTAAAGGGCTGTGCCAGACCTGTCTGATTGGTTATCCCTCTACCCGATTTAGAAATTGCTCAATTGCAGATCCAATCGCAAACCTTACTCAGCTGATTCCGATTTTTAACATTATATCTCATTTCGGTATTTCAGAACGTAAATCCAACCAAGATAACTCTAAAATTGAGTTTTTTATTGACTTTTTTTGCGTTCTAGTTTTCTTTAAATCTTGATTGTTTTAACATCTGGTACAAATGTCGTAGTATTTATTTTTCTAATTAGAAATGAAAGAAAAGAAATTGGTATTTGTTTTTAAAGTTTTCGTTTTTTTCAATATTTATGTCCGAAGGAAATGAGATTTAAGAAAAACAGAGCTTTTTGAATTTATGTTTGTAATAAAAAGTAATATGAAATAATATTTTGAGTCAAGTTTTGCTAAATTTAAATCTTAGCAAAGTATATATAATTGAAAAATTGATATTATAATGATATAGATTAGCAATGAGTTGTACAAACTGACAAATGATAATTGATCCATTTGATAAATGTTTTTTGAGGAAAAGTATCTTTGTTTTAATTTTAATGCTAGATTAAAGTCATCCTATTTCCGCAGAAAATTTAATGTTTTTAACATCAGTTCGTTTTGTAAATAATCTTCGTATGATTTGTTTCGACTTCTCTTTTTCATTCAATTTTCTTATATTCAGACAGCGAAATATTATTTGTAGTTTTAACTTTTTAGTAAATATATCTTTTGATTTATTTCCAGGAATATACTCATAGCAGTCAAAAATATAGTATCGAATAGCTGACTTTGTCAATCCGACTCAATGAAATTAGTTCGCGATTGGCGTAGAGACGAGAGAATCCAATTTAGATTAGGTGTCGATAGCTTCTCAAAGAAGACGATAATTTCTTCAATAGTCCAGATATCGGACGATCCTCGATTGCGCCAAACGCCGCAAAAATCCGATCTATTCTGGTAGCTCAATTCAGGACAAGCGAATTTCGATGTACGTCGAAGTAATATACCTTGAAATCGAAAAATTGTACAGCCCAAGAATTCTGGCTGAAAATTAGCTTAGACTATCAGCAAGACCAAAATGCATTTGGGATAACAATGTGGAAAAGACTTTTTTTGTTTGGAAGGATAATCGCATCAGATTGTGTATTTTTTCGCATCGAAGTTTCATTTTTATATTTAGAACGAAGTCAACAAAAAATGTTTTCAGATGAAGCTAACGTTAACTCCATAATTTTTGTCGTAATTTAAAATAATGAAAATAGGAATTCATCAATGTCTAGAGTTATAGAACTTCATTTTGTTTTTATAATCGGAAAATTACTTTAAGCTTTATTTTACTTTTAATTAATTTGTATTATTTCATGTTCATTTTATATAAAAATGATACATATATTTTGAATGCTTTCTTTGCGTCATTTCAATTATGATATATATTGTTGATTCTCCTTGAATTCTCCTATAAAATTTTTTCTGCGTTGTAATCATTGTAAGTTGAACTACTATTTATCTAGAGCAAATAACTTTTTAATAAAAATGTAATAACATGGAGCAATTTATGATTTATATTAATTAAATATTTACTTAGATAGTTTTATATTTATAGTGTAGTCTTTTTCATTGTATGATCCAATAAAGCAATATATTATACATATTTAAAGTAATGATAATAAGTAAACATATTAATCATTATCGGTGTTTATTGATGCAACAAGTAAAGTGGCTTTTATACCTATAAGGAATTATAATAGTATTTATTATTGTAAAGCCTATTTTGATATTAAAAAAAATTATGTTTATCTATTAATTAAATTTAAATAATATTCAGAAATTATAGTATTTCTTATTTTAAAATCATATAAAAAATAATATAAAAAACTTATGTGTATGAAACTGAGTCACGAGTTCAAAAACGAAATAAGTTTCATTTGATTTTGATTTTAGTTAAGTCATATTTCCACCAAACGAATCAAACTATGAATGAAAATATGGACAATACTACGGAAGAAGAATAAAATTAATATTCGGGACACTTTTACATATTAATTACAATTTAATATTAATTTACAATTTAATGCTAAATTTGTTAATATATTTAATAAATCTATATTATTTAGATTATATAAAGATTAAAAATTATTGTATATTAATACTATTGGACTAATAATATTTAAATATATATTATTTATTAGGCAAAATAAATATAAACTTGAACGATTTAGAAAATTAAATAAATGAATGTAAAATTTTACATTACTTAATATATTAAAACCAAAAAATTTATCAATCAATGAATAAATAAACATATATTTTATACACTGAAAATTATATTAAGTGGAGGTTACATTTTTAAGTTTAGCTTAAAAACCATTTCTAAATAATTTAATTTTTAAAATAAAAATGAAAATAGAAATAAGAATTAATACTTTGATTTTAAATTAAAAAATAAAAATAAATAAATAATTTTATGATTGACTGATAAAAACAACTTTAATAAATACATTTTTAATAGACTATAAAAATATTTTACACACTAAACATAAATTTCGAATTTGGGATGGGTAGAGGCGTTTTCTGTCAGATCGTAACAACTTATTTTTAGGCTATTAACATACGTCCCTCGATTAGAAAGTTGAAGTATCATAATTTTACACTTATATTAAAAAGAATGGTTTTTATCTCGAGCTGAAATTGATGTACCGGACGAGAGTGTGACAACTCTCGTCAAAAATACGTTACTTTTTGCTCTAGATACGAAATACACTATTTTAATAAACTTGAAAATGTGTCGTGTAACATTTTAGTTTTTTAGATTAAGCAAGTCCGCCATGACAAGTATATAGATTTTATTAGAAAATTTTTATTAAAAAAAATAATTAAACAATTAAACTTAAAACATGTATACATGATTAAAACTCATAAGAATAAGAAAAATGATTAGCGGTCCTTTAGATATGGTTATTAGCAACTATGATAAAGGTTTACAATTTACAATTATACTTCATTCAATATTATTTAAAACACAATATCATACAAAATCACGTAATATCGTCAAATTATTGCTTATGTTATCAATTATATTAATCAGTATGCAAAAAGTAGTACATGTTGAAGAATCGAAACATATACGAACTTGTATTCGAAACCAGAGGAATTTACAAATAATATTTTAAGTTAAATAAGTGAGTCGGAAATATCAATCAGTCATAATTGATGTTGTTAATTACACAGAAAGATCTTTCCGTAAAGTTTTTTAAATATACAGGCTTTCATCTATCACTGGCAAAATTTGAAATCTCTTTTAGAGGTTATGAGTTTCAATGATTACGAAATGCTTTGTCCATTAATTGATATTATTAACAACAAATTCATACTGTCAAAAAACATATTCTATACAATGATATGAAGATATGTATACAGCATTTTATAGTACTGTAATACTGCTATAAATATTACATTATCGAATTATGATTAATATATTTTAGCTTGAAATCTGAAAATATGTATCATATGTGTATAAATCATATTAAAATCTAGCTATTTTTAGTTGTAATTTTTGAATTTACTAGAGTTTTGCGCAAAAAACATTGTATATTCTGACAAACTCTGATTGAAAAATAATTAGACCGAACAGTCGAGTTTGAAACAATTGCAATAAGAAAGCTTTGAAAACTGAAACTGAACGATGTTTGATACGGTCTTTTAAAAAACGTTATAAATGAAGAATGAGAGCAGAAAGATGAAAATACAAAACATTGTCGATTTGTTTTTCATTAGATGCTTAGGTTTCATTCAAGATAGTGAGCCGTGCGAAAGAATGCTACTTTGGCTAGGTTAATGGGATGCGCAGCAGAGCTCGCGGAATTTGCGCCGAGGTG
The DNA here is from genome assembly GCA_022817045.1 of Psix sp. ZL-2020. Classification (NCBI taxonomy): domain Eukaryota; kingdom Metazoa; phylum Arthropoda; class Insecta; order Hymenoptera; family Scelionidae; genus Psix; species Psix sp. ZL-2020. The sequence continues at coordinate 6,294 of JABFQD010002641.1, forward strand.
AGACAACAAAACGGCGAAAAGCCGCAAGATTTCCGCCAACTTCTTAATGGACTTCGAAATGAAAATGCGAGACAGACTTGTTTCAAAAGCAAATTAGCCTCGCTGTATCTTCGGGTTTGTTGCAATGTTGGCAATGGTCTTAAAATTATCTGTCGGTATTACTTGCGTGTATGTTCGAGAATCAAAATTTCTCCAAATCAAATTCAAAACGAATGTCTGAATTTCATACAGAAAACAATAAGAATATTTTGACCAATAAAATTTCCAATGAATTGACTATTTCAATAAATTTCCATTTCTTCTTTCATTTTATGATTTTTGCATTCAAGTCAAATTTATTATTGAATTTGATTTATTTAATATTACTAGTGAACAGTGTTATATAAAATACATTTTTTTCGAATTATAATAAAGTTAATATAATTTTGTAGGAATCAACAAATTATAAAATATAAAACTTACGATTTTATAGCGAACATTATAATTTATTTGGAAAAAATTTGAATTGCATCCTGTTTAAAAATCCATTCGATCATGCCATGTTGAAAATATAGACCTGGTATGGCGTAAGTCATAAAGAATCTTGGAGTAGGGATTACTTGTTGAGTCTTAATTTGACCTTTATTAACATTTTCGACTGGAAAATAAGGACGGGAAGAAAGGGAAGAATTTTTCATATTTATTGAACTGTGTGATTAATTTCTAACCTATAATTAGTAAATCAATATTTATACTGAAATATCTACCGTATGACTGTGTTTCTTCATAACAGGAATTAATTCAGATATGCTCATAGATCAAAACGAAAATTCTCAGACTACCAAGTTAGAGGTTTGGGTTTCGATCCTTAACCACTGTCTTCACTTGATGAGAAATATCATTTTAAATGTTTTTCTAAATATGTATGAACGCATTATATCATGTTACTTTTAATATTTTATTTTGTATTTAAAAAAGGTTGCCGTATCAAGAAACTAATTAACGTTCATTCTGTTAATGAACGTTTTAAAAATTAATTAATTAATTATTTTTTATTCATCAGAATATGATTGTGTGTATTAAATTTTTTTTACGAATAGTTCAAATAGTTTAATGAATAATGATAAATAAAAGAATGAAAAAAACTAAAAATTAATAAACTATCAATTTTTATTGTCTTTGAATATTTTAAAATGGCATTTCCGACCAGGACCCGGATAGTACCTGAATAGGTTAGTGTGGATCCCCGGCAATATTTGAAGGAATATCGGAAGTGGCAGGTATATATGGTATATATGGTGACAGTACACAGTACTGTCCTAGGTTTCCAAGTTATATCCAAGAATTCAATGTATATATATAAATAAATATAAATATAAAAATGAGTGGTGTTACTAAGGAATTTCATGTTTACTAAAAAATTGCAATGTTTTTATTTTTAGTTCTATTATGTTTTAATATAAAATTAATTTCTGTGTAGATAATACATAAGAAGAAACGTTTTTTTACTGCCTTTTCCCTAAATAGAAAGTTAACCGATTTTTCATATAAAATTATCACATTCTAAGGCAAACTATAGTAATAATTATGATTAATTAATTAATGGGAAATTAAGGCTAGTACTTGTCGAGCATAGTTTTTCAAAAATCTATTGTATTGAACAATATGCTTCTATTTATTAGTCATATCAAATAGCATAAATGTTTCCAACAGTTTTTTTCCTGTTTGCATTTATTAGGAAATAATAACGGTGCCACTACAATTTAAAAAATCATGATAAAATGTGCAATCGTAATCGGTACTCTCGAATTTTGATAACGGTATTTGTTACGTGAATTATATTGGAAGTGTTTCAAAGGCTAACTTTATTACGGATAATATTCTGTTTTAATTATATTATAATCAGGCACAAGACTGTAACGCAATGCAGCTTAATTTTATTATTTTATTATCGTAGTCAATTTCCATACAAATGCGATAAAATGAATGAATCGTAATTATGTAAAGTTTTCAAGTATTTCCATTTTCACTAATGAATTAGATAAATTAAAATAATCCTCCAAAATTTTGGATAAAAAATTTTGAATTAAACTAAAAAGAAATGTTTTTGTAAAGAAGAATCGGAATGAAATTTATGTTCTAATTTCCAGATCGGGATGATTTAAATCGTTTTTAACTGACAATTTTAATTAGACTGACAATTTGCTGGTCTCGCTTTACATAATTATCACAATATTGTTACCGTAAAAATCGCATGCGCTGGATGATAAAATTATAGCAGTTAAGAGTTTGTTATGTTATAATGTGGTCGTAAATGTTGTTTTCTTGTTCATTTTTGACTTACATTTTAACAATTATTTTCGATGCCAGGTCAGCAATATTGCACATTAATATATCAATTCATTTCAATATGAAAATCCGTAATTAAAACCTTTCTCCGAATTGAAGTTGTGTGCTTTTCACTCATTGAACATAAAAGCCATGAAATCGAATGGTTTCTTTGCTCGCCGATATGAATTTTTCTTAGTCAATTATTAAGTGAAATTTCCACTTGGCTTAAGTGGACCCCACTTGACTTTAGAGATCTCTTCTTCGAGTTTAGTCTTTATTTCTCGGACACCAAGGGGATTCATTCTCTCTCCGTCTCTCATTTCCTTTCGGTATTCGAATAAAAGTCAGGACGACTTCAAAAACTGATAGACAAATAATTATCCACTATACTCGATTCTAACGATTGATTTGATTTTGTGCTCCATTATTATCATTTTTCCACTATCTGAAGGATTGAAATCTGTTTTTTCTATCATATTATCAATGAGGCAGAAAACCGCTGAAGACGAAAAAAGAAAAAAGATGCTTGATATCATATACAGTAATAATGATATAATAAAAAGTATCCGAATCAAAGTACTTTATTTTTAATTTCATATTGCAAGCATAAAAATAGAAAATAATTTGTATTATGGTACGTATTCTTTAACGGCTATTGTTAATAAATAAGTATTTTTCATACTTTGTTCGAAACATTAACTTGCACAAATAAATATTCATTTGTAACATGTGTTTCTGTTATAATGAAAAAAATGTTTGTATCTTCTAAAAGATACTATGACACATAGTAATAATTAGATTGTAAGGTTTATTACTCCAGAAATTGTGAATAACAATTACGCGTTAAAAATGAGAAAATTGTTGTTACTATAGTAAGTAATATCCATAGATATACACACATGTTAAATTCACACATTAAATATATTTTAATTACGTATAAATACATATGCAAATGATAATGAATGCAGATTACAAAGCTTAATGTAACAGTGGAACTAGTCTTAGTTGTTGCAATTGGAATTTTCAACATCGATGAGCACTATTGTTTCTGAATACGACAATCCAATTAACACGATTATAATCGAAAATGGTTTTTAATACAGTAATTGGATGTATATTGTTTTTTCGTCATTTTATTTGATGAAACGGTGAAATACGAGTGCATGTAATACAAAAATAATATTTGAATAAAAATACGTGCACTTCGTGTATTCATTCAAAAGTAAACATTGCGCGGTAATTATATCGAATGATTAATGTTGATAATTTTCAATATTTTGTTATGTGTTGATATTAATTTATTCAAATTAGAGTTCTGTAACAATCTTTATGAGCGATTTTGCGAAATATTAAAATGAAAGTATTCTGCAGAAAAAAGTATACTCAATATATGGTTTGTCTGTATATACTGTCACGTTCAAACATTTTATCATGACCAAATGTTGCGTTTGTATTATTTATTTTTTAATAAAAAAATTCAAAACGACTGCTACGGTATAAATGTGTTTGTATGTAATTTATTGAGATCTGCGTTCACATATAAAAATAATTCATTTAATTCTGATGGAATGGTTTTACATGATTTTTTGCGTCAATGTATTGCTATTTAGTGAAACTTTTGTTTCGAGAATTTCAAAACTATTACTTTTAAAATACACGAAAAATCCCATTAACTCGGCAACGATTTTCATTATTTTGAAATAGAGCAATTAAAAATATTTTAAAATGGTCATCAACCTGATGTACACTTGAAACAACACGTGGAAACAAGATTTCTTGTATCTTAAAATTTCAGTTCATTATTTTTTTTTTTTTAATTAAAGTTATTTTAATTTTGAAATTAATTTTAATTCATCGTGCGATTATTATACAGAGTATGAAAGCATTTATAGCAGAACTTTAATCGTGATCTTGATTGGAGTATTTTAACCTACATTAATTTAGTTCTTCCGACATTCTTATGTTCCGAACACAATAGAATCATATTCACGAGTCTGTAAATTGTTCGTAATGGTGTCTTATCTGACGTACGTTTTGTCGCGAAAATTCCTCTTTTTTAAAGATATTTTTTTAATTGAAACCTGTCGCTGAATGTAATGGAATTAAACATGCTAGAACCAAAACTATATGTGAGATTACGTATTGCTGATGTTGGAACTGTAATATTAAATACGTGACTCGACTTGCATCGGTCAACCACTAAAATGTCTTATCGTTGAAAGTTGGACGAATCAAAACAAAAAAACTTATAGATAATTATGGCAGGTGCTATTATTAGTTCCAATAATTGTTTCATTCGGAGAATTGTGGTTGAAATCAATTTTGTCCACCGAATATTCCCGCTTTTTCAATTGTCTTTGAAACGATGTGAAATACTCAATAATAATAATAACAACGATGGAAGAACACAATAATTCAATTAAAGTAAATTAATGTTGGATCCGGAAGCTCGGTGTATGAATAATTACTTCTGAAAACAATTCGAAAGAGTTTTATTATTTCGTAAAAAAATATGCTCGCATTAGGATTGGAGGAAAAAATCAGGTATAATATTATAATCGAAGATAAAATAATAATTAATCATACGATTTCAAACAAACAATGTTTATTACAGATCGTTAAACGAGCATAATAAGCATTTAATGATATACGAGCATTGTAATTCGAAGTATTACCCTGTATAGAAATAATTGTAAATCTATTTTCGATTACGTTTGAATACAATTAATAGATTATAATTGCCGAAACGTTTCTTACACTTTATATAACATAGAGACATCTATTTTTACCTTTCGATCTGTATCTCACAATATCGTTGTTAAGAAAGTTCACCTATTTTTCAACGCCACTTAAAACGCAAAGGAACTGACATTTCATAAGAGTTTCAATAATTGATTTCGGAATATTGTGAGATAAATATTATATTTAAATGTATCATACGCGATCATACAAAACTTTTTTGCTTCATAAATTATACCAGCATTTTAGAGTAGCTTTACTACAAAAAGTTTTTACAACAAAAAATGTTTTTATTTAGAAATGCTTAACTAAAAGCTCTGTGAGTAGTAAGTATTGTAGTTGCTTGTTTGCATGGAAAACAATTTTATACAAAGGATATTTTAAAATATATAATACGATTTCAAATATTTTTTCAATGTTCGTCATTTAATTCAACAAGAAATGACGAGAATTTTTAAATCAAATAGTTGGATGTGAATCGATAAAGAATAGAAGGCAAAATCGATAGAAGAAGTTTAGTACAATACATGTATGCAATACTTACTGTTCGGGTCATGAATCCATCGTTTCCTATCTCCGGCTTTCGTTATTTTTGTGTCATCCTGAAAAAACATAAAACAGGGAATGTAATTATTTCTATTACAAAATCAATATTACATTAAATTTTTAAGTAAAAACTATTGTTATCTTTAATGTGAGGATAAAAGGAAGATTCTTCAGGTTTTATATGTCTGATCATTATTTTTTCCTCTAGAAAGGTTGGAACGAGAAACATTGAAATTCTTATGTAACTGAATAAAATTCGAAATATAAATGAAAAAGGTCAAATAAATGAATTAGTTATAACATAGAAGATTTCTGACACGTCTCTTGTTTAAAACAATGAGTTTTAATGAGATTGCATTATTTTAAAGTCGTTGCAAATGATATCATAAGGTTTTTATATTATTTTGTGCAGATTAGTGTATAAAACATTGTGTTCTTTATGACAAAGTTTTCTAGGCGTATTTCATTGTATAATTAATATTTTTTTACATTTTATTTTACGATATGATACAGTGGACATAAACGTGTTACAATAAAATGAAATATGCTCGTAAAATAACATTGAATCATTATCCTTTGTACGTGAGATATGTATAATTATGTATTTCACATCAACAAAGTCAGTCGATGGTTACATATTACCAACGACAATCGTTATACTTTTACGATGTTTTTTAAGGCAAATTATTCTTATGCTATGTATTTTATGAAATATGCATCATTTTACTAAATTTTATTTGAATCTAATGTTAAATCTAGAAAAAAGATTAAATTTGAGCTGTTTAATAAAGTGAATAAGTTTACATGCGTGTCATGTGGAAAAACGAAGGCAAATCTGAACTGAAGTCTGAAAATATGCGACTTTCAATGAAACAATAAGGTCAACTGTACGTAATAAAGAGGAATGGCGCAATGAAGCGTGGCGATAGTCAAAGGCCGGGAGAAGTTTTCATGTGTGTTTAGAAATAGAAATTCACATTTTATTCTTTGCTTGTAAGTGACACGAATATATATACATCTAGATACTTTATGCGATGTCAGTGCAACTTCAAGTTTCATATTCAAATTTAAAGGCTCGATAAAAGTGTCAGATTTCTCTTTGAATTATATTGATTTGCGTGAAAGCCTTCGAATCTATTTTTCGTACGATACAAATCACTTTTATGCGTTATTATAAATCAACTTAACGAATTAAAATTCCATTTTTTTCAAATTAATGCTGAATTAAAATGGCTGAAATGAAATGTATATTAGTAATACGGTTTGTGAAGTAGAATCAATTTATCATAGTCTAACGTAGGTATGCGAAGTTTCATCGTCGATCATTTTACGTCTAATGAGCTCAATATTTGATATTGAGAATAAACGTCTGATGCAGTAATTTCCGGTTAATGAAAATAAGGTTGAGTAGGTCATGTAATTTCTAATATCCGGATGTAGCTAAAACTTTTTTCATTTTACACTAAGACTAATAACTTTGACTTTTTTGTTTTGTATGAATGTAAACGTCAATCTTTTTTAGGATTGATTGATTTCTGAGATTTGCGTCAGAAAGATATTTATTATTAGTTATTACGAACAAGCGACTACAAAAACATTAATTACGCCTGAAGTGTATAACTGCATTACGGATATTGAACAGTTAATTTCATTTGTGAAATTTTGCTTCACTTTAAAGTTGTGCATTTTGCATCTTAAAGCTTTTGTTTTCTCTTTATTATGACAAAACTTTCACTATAAACTGCTATTAAAACGTTATTTGGAGTGATTTATTTCACCCTTTAATGACAATTATAAAAGCCTTTTCTTTTATTTATTCGGGATGTTGTCTATACCTTTGTTTAGTGATGACACAGAAAATTCCGATACACAATTTCACAAAGAAATTTTTGTACACGATAATATTAAAGTATGTTTCATTTTTGCTGTAGATATATTATAAAAGTATATTTTTGGTGTATGAACTATTAAAAATTGTTTTGAGATAAAGAGTTAAGCTTAGATATAGAATTATATATGTGTAATTGATTATGTTTCATTGCTTAAATTTACATATAGATTCATGCTATTTTGCCAGTTTTATTTAATTTAAATGATGTCATAGTTATAAAACATACTTAGTTAAATATGAAAAAACAATGTATTTGATAAATTTATTGTAGTTGCGATCTTTTTTGATATTAATTAAACGAATTTCTAAATTTGCAGTATTTTATATTAAATTTTCATTATATATATTATATAAGTATCATTATAGTAATATCACTATGTATTGCTGAAAAACAAGTCGTTTGATGTTTAAAGCAAAAAGTGTGTCAAAGTTTCTAACATATATTTATTTAAATTCATATTTTATTTTTCAAGTTGAAATACTAGTATTTCACTGTCACAGAGTTAGAGTATTTGTAATTTATTATTCTAATTATTGACATTTTCGCTGGAATGTTGATTCATTATATTTTTTTAACATAGGAAAATTATAAGAACAAGACAAAGTTTAGTTTTATTGCGGATATGTTAGTGTTTTTACTTAATCTTTTTATATCTCAAAAACAAGTTGTGTAATGTCAACTATAATTCACAACAAATCATTGACCTTCCATCAAAACTAATTTTCTCTGTGTGTTAAAATGTGATACAATGGTAACATTATTAATTTGATTGTTTTAATAATATAATATAGAAATACTTAAATATATTAATTTACGATTTTTTTGTATTAATAAATATTTTCGAAAACAATATGTACCATGAAATATAATGGAAATATCAGGTGTTTTTATTGATAATGAACGTAATTATAATTACATCATGAATAATTTGTACCTAATTATTTATTGCTTGAATTTTTAC
>JABFQD010002642.1:0-14740 GCA_022817045.1 Psix sp. ZL-2020
CGCATATATGGTATTAAGACATGGTTTTGATGAAATTTCTATACTTTTTACAATATTTTGGACAACTTAGGATTATGAACATTTTGATTTTTTTATACGAATACTTTTGAATGTTTTACAATGTTGTAATCAAAATTGAATGAAATCAAATTACAAGTGTATTTAAATTTTTTTGTTGAAATGTTTATATGGATTGTTTAAAGAAAATCGTCGTGTAATTATTATTTGCGAAATAATCTAAAAATATGTATTTTTCCGAGATTTTACTTTTTAATATATCAGTGAAATCCTATTTAGTTGTCGTAATGCATTTAAAATATCAGTAAATCCATACAAATAATTTTGGCGATATAATATTAACACTGTAACAATATCAATTCATAAAATAAGTTTATAAGTTTGTTCTGTCTATCTTACATAAAAATGTATTATAAAAGTAATATAGAAATATTAAACTCAGTAATAAACTGTCTGAAATTATTTTACCTCGCCATCAGATGTATCAGTTTATGCGATATAAAGTAGATACTTTATATTTTTTAAGAAATTCACTGCCGAAAATTTTACTTAATATGACTGCGTGTTAAAAGTAAATAAAATTTCGTGGATTCACAATAAACTCCAAATTATGAAATATTTTGTCTCAATACATATGTATACTTTATAAAATTGTCAAATACAAAAAGTTTTTGTTTATTGATAATATAAGCGTTACTAAATTAAGAATATATTATAAATAAATATTTAAAAGTAGTAACATAATAATTTAAATTAAAATATAAGTTAAAATGATTTTTTATTAAAATTGAATGTGGAAAATTCATTGCACAAAATTCGAGAAGTTATTAAAATGATCAAACATAAAAAATAAATAATGAATAACACTCACTTTTACTTCAATTTGTGTTAAAAATCAGTTTTCAAAAATTTTGTACGCGATAATATTCATGTGTGGAGTAGTCGTAAAACAATGTAAAAGCTTTTATATTTTCTCTTTTATATTATATTATATTACTAAAAATGTATCAAATAAATTCTGAAGTTAATGGAAAATATTCTTCCTACAATAGTGAAAATTAATCTTAAAATAAGGTATACATCAGAAAGTACGCCACATAAACTTTTTTACAGGACTATTAGCACAGTTTCCTGTGACATGATTAACAAGTAATTCTTTCCAGGAATAAAAAAATTGATCCATGTTGAAATATTGTTTTTACTTGTTTCGAACCGGTTTTAGTTTCGATAGATGATTTCGTCAATGAAGAATACGAGTCTAGAGCATACATGAGTTGGGGTCAAGTAAAGGCTAAGCAAGATTTGGATTGGATTCAGATAATCATCATGGTCATTTTTAGGTGAATTGTTATTCTTATTTCTTTAATTAAAAAAATCTTTCTTTATAACATACATATTGATAACTCTTTCAGAAGAAAGAATTTCGTGATATATTTTTTGTAATGAAATATGCTGTTAATCCTGAACTCGTTTTCGACGTGCAAGTTGAAAGAAAGAAACTCCTTAAGGCAATACATTAAGTATATAGTCACGTGACATCTTTTTGCAATTCACCAGCAAAAACTGAAAAACCCCGTTTACTTTGCATGGTGACGAATGGGCTGGTTATACTTTTTATGTAATTGTTTTTCATAGTTTTTATTATGAAAGTGCAAAAGGATGTCAAATGACTTTGTACGTGAGTAATCGCCTCAAAGTATCTTTTTAAATTTATCGTTTCCAGGAGTCCATTCTCGTAGATATTGTGTAATAGTCTAAAATATACTGTTTTTATTAGAAGTGATTGTCGTTATAATTTTCATCAATAATGCTTAAATTAAAGCTGTTTAGTTGAATAAAAAAATAAAAAGTTATTTATTTATTAACTGAAAAAATATATTTTGCAGATTCAGTCAAGAAGTCAGTGTCAAAAGCTAGTCAGTATCGACACAATAATCCCAGGAGTTTCCAAAATAAACTACCAGCAATGTTGAAAAAATTGCATAATAATCGCTGCTTGAAGAAGAAGGAGAGTATTGACAGAAAGGGCAAATCCCAATGGAGCATAATGATTTGTTAGGCATTGGGAATACTTTCGCAAACTTTAGGTGCCGGTCTCTTTCGATAAGTTATCGACAAACTCCCGGTGAAGGAGTGTAATTCCACGGTAGCCGCGGTGCTAGTGTCTCAACGGAAGTCTGGCTAGATGGGGATAACAGCTAGCCAATGGAACGCAAGCTGCGTACGCTGCCGAGACCATCGGTCTCGGGAGTCAGGCGACGACAGTGTCTTCGCGGGTTTGCTACTATCAGTGGCCGATTTGGGCTTTCAAGCGCTCGCATCGGACGCGCGCGTGCGAGACACGGTGTGCCGCGCGCAACCCTCCGCTCCGAGTGTGTGTACGTGTCTCTGTCTCTCTCCCTCTCTCTCTCTGTTTGACACCCGTCGATGGGTCGCGCGATGACAACAAGCAGCCGACCGATGATGCCGTCAACGTTGGACAATCAGCGACGGTCGAGTAGCGCGCTGCGCTTATTTTTGTTGTGCTCGCACTGATCTAGCTATATGAGTTGAGAGTGCGCGCGCGTGTTACGACGAGAAAACAGCGCCGGTGAACGATACCGAACGAGGGAGAGAGAAGGAGCGAAGAAAACGAGCGGATCAAAAAAAGAAAGGGGACAAAATAAATAGATTTTTGCGTGCAAATAAATGAATAATTAAAGCGACAGGAAAGACGAAGAGATCGGCAACAAAATCACGAGAGTGAAATTGTCGAAATTTAAGTGCGGGTATGTTGGATTGCAATTGTGCTTAGATTGCACTGACAGCGGCGAGGTGGATCGACCGAGAGAGACAGAGCGAGGCAGCCGAGGTCTGGCGTTTGGCGCGAGTCGCGCGCCAAACGCGCCGAGCGAGTAAAGAGCCGCCGTAGACGAGGTTTGACAGAGCAGTGAGACAGCGCGCACCAAGATGGCGGACCTCGAGGCGGTGCTCGCGGACGTGAGCTACCTGATGGCCATGGAAAAGAGCAAGTGCACGCCCGCCGCCCGCGCTAGCAAGAAGATTCTTCTACCCGACCCGAGGTACGAAGTCTTCTCCGGGCTCGCGCGCCACCTATTTTTGGTCATTTCGCGCATTCCCGCCCGACACGCGGACTTCACGTCGTTATTATTAGACGCGTTAGTACTCGGGATCGACGATCGCTCGCTTCAGAGGTGCTCCCACTTCAAACACACACGTTCATGCTAAATGACACACATACGAACTCTCGATCTGGATCCAGCTCAAGCTCTCTTTGCGAAAACCGCGAACGGCTAATTTGTCTCGTAGAGTATAACTTATTGGAGCAACATAGGGTGGGGAATGCGAAGAGCAACAAATTCATTCATTATGACTCATTTTTGTCTAGCATGCAGACATTTTACAAAAACGATCAGGAGAAAGTTTGCGCAACATTTTACAGCAAAATCTCGCTCGAAGAACAAAGCAGTAGACAAAAGAGTCAAAGTAGATCCTCGAATGGGGATAATCATCGGTTAAATGAATTGTTAACAGTTGTTGGTCTTTGCTTTGGTCGATCATTTTCCTAACATTATCTCGTGCTATCATTATGTTTGAGAGACGCATTTGGTTCAGATCCAGACACGTCTGTTTACAATGCCATCACCTGCTTGGCCGATTAATAATATTATCTCACAATTGCTCTTAATAGGGAAATTGAATATCGGTTCACATTGGAAGACTACCAAAACGCTGATCTTGATATCGTCTATGGATACTAATCGACATTGTTTTCTATCAGTTCGACTATATCAAAGTGAACAAACACTTAAATATTGCGATTCCTCTGAAAACTATCGAATGTGTTGATTCAGTAAAAGCAAAAATACGATGCATATTTCAGAAATGAAAAATTCATTATCGAGATAGATTGGATTGAAATGGAATCAAATCCCATCAAAGTTAATGACGAATTTCGAGCATTGCGGAATAAAGGAAACACAGTTTATAATATTGTGAGTCGATATTAGATTCTAAATATCAATTTAATAATGTGTTACATGGCGAACAAAGTTGGGAATCAGAGTGTCACAAATTTGCATTCTAGTAATAACAGTTTCTAGAATTATTATTATTCAAAGAGTACGAGAATATAACATTTCGTTGTTTGTAAAGCTAGCAAAATAATATTGATAGAGTTACATTACGGTTTTTCGTTGGATTAAGTACATATTTTCATAACCATATCATCGTTGTAGGTTACATTTAAAATTTTTTGAGTTATTCTTAAATACGAGTAAAAGTTATGTTACGTAGTTAGTTCAATCATTTATGTTGTTTTAGATTGTGTAAAACTGATAAAAAACAAGTAGTAGTCAGCTCATTGCAGTTTTTACTGTTACAACTTTTGCATCGTCGAACGGACATTTGTGAGTGACGAGAAAATCAATTACATCCCCTTTTAACTTAGACATGGTTTGAGCATGAAAAAGCGGAGTTCAAAGCGTTATAGGATTATCAAAACAGAAGAAATTTATAGTTGTAATAAAGAATGTTATTATAACGTGTGTAACTTCATGTGTTTATTTTTAGATGAATATATAACAAAACTGTTCATTTTAATAAACTTTCGTTACATCGTCATAGATTAAAAATGCTCTTCTGAATGAAAAGAATGCAAACATTAATAGAAGAGAAATAACGAGTTGTGTGTGTTAAAAAATACCAAGATTACCGACAAAATGGATGAAATTAATGGCGTAGGTACAGATGTCGTTGATATGTAATTGTTATAAATATTGAATTTTCTCTAAAAATGCAGCTCTGTTTGAATGGAGTTTATTCGAATTCATACAATTGACATTTATAATTGACCTAAATAAAAAGTTACTTAATCAAACTAATTTGATGTTTTTATATTTCTTGACTCAGTCATAAAAGAAATATAGACAATAAAAATTGTGAAATATTTGAGCGTATTTTTTTCCAGTAATTAACTAATTCAATTAATCATCCAATAGTAATTAAACGTGATTTGATTATAATTATAAAACGAATGAGCTAAACTTTGAATGTATTAATAGATTATCACGGTTCACAAAATAATTCGTTAATTACAATACTTGATTTCATTTTATGTATACACACCAAATGGAATATAAATCTAATAAAAAAAAATGCTGCAAATAGAATAAATGAATATTAAACATTTCAATTGAATGGAATTTGAAACTCAAAGATTTGATTGTCTACTGCAAAAACTTCATTCTGTATTTCTTTTAAAAGAAATCAGTACTTTGCTATCAAACTATATTTAATTTCATATTACATGATATAATAAATTTAATGTAAAAGTATCCTCGAGTTTAATTAAAAAAAGGATATCTGTATACCTGCTTTCTCCCGAAATAGTAACTTTTAATAGTAATATTATATGAAAGGATAACAACTAATCTCGACTTTTAGATTAAACAGAATTGAGGTCATAAAATGCGATGGGCGATTTTTTAAAGGATATTGTAGTTGATTTGTAGAACGAAAATGATCCTCGTTAATGCAAGATGTGGCTGAGATCATACATCATAAGATTTTCTGGATCCATTTTCTTGCGGGTCATATCCGCCCGAACTTTCTGTCCTATTGGAATTCACATAGAACGAACGAGCGAACGAACGAACGAACGAACGAGCGAACGGGTTATTAATATTTGATATAAAAACGTGGCACGCGTGATAGGTAAATCTCACGAAACTTTTATTCTGCAAAAGTTAACATTCGTGACTGAGTTGTGAGGCGAGCATGCACTGGGACGAAAAATCGACATTGGCTCTAATGCTTTTTCTCGGTGTATGGTGTATCCACAAAAACTCTCAGATCACATACATCTTATATGAAGCGAACATTCCTTTCATCGTATTTGTTTACCTTGTTATTGTTTTCCAGACATTCGCTTTTACGGTTGAAAAATGCGTTCCTTCAAGTTGATTCTCATTTTACGGATGGTTACAACAATAAAGTATATATGCATCGGTATTATGCAACTCAGAAATTCGACGCGAGAACTTTTCGCAAAGGGAAAATAAATGCGAACAAAACAGTATCGAATTGAGTTTCAGAGGTAAAAGAGAGATCGGCAAAGTCGACGTTTTAGTAGAATTATTTACTCATTCAATTTGAAAATCGAAGTGCTTCGCTTTTTCAAGGGACAGTCAAGTTGCGATCGATGGTTTGCCCATTGTGATGCTTTGATGCGATGAGAATAATTGATGATTGCAGCCTGAACGTAAAATGTTGTAGTTTTTCGTCTCGCCGTTGAACGGTTTGAATAATTTTTTGATCTCATAGTGATTCTTCGTGGCCGCTTGATGAATGGCTGCCTACGCGTGTTTTGCAAAAATTGCGGTCTAGTTTATTTTCTGACAAACCCATATTTTTAACGGCAGATTAAATGAACTCGTTGTGTTTGTAAAAATGTCACAATCGACGAGTACACAAAACTGGGTTTATTCAATTGAGGCGACCTATAAATTTATTTATTGTTCTCCGATCGCATTGTTATTTTGACTTTATTGATTCAATATTTTTCATCCAGCTTGTGAAATAATTCGACTGATTTGAACAAATGGTCAATCATTGGTCACAACTATATGCTATGATCAAATCGTCCTCGCTTTGAGAAAATTATTTTTTATTATTCGATACTTCGAATTCCGTGTGCGATCAACATATGGCCGAGTTTTCGCAAAACTGTTGGGATACAAACACTGTTTTTTATTTTATCTTTAACCATTTTTACATGCAAATATTAAACATCGCTATATTGTAGATAAAAATTCTTACGCCGTTGTATCTACATGAATAGAAATATGCATTTTTGTGCAAGTGCTCGCTGAACATCAGCAACTACCAGAATGTAGGTTTTGTAATATGATCGGATTCGAATAGCTCGTATTCACATTTTAAATATATAACATTTTATGGTAAACCGTATAACATTGGTTTTCCTAACTGATAGTTTCGTTCCAAGTGAGAGCATCGAAATTTTCCGCTTGGTTACATCAAAGATTCCTTTTGAAACAATATTTAATAAGCATTTTACATAATTGATGTTCCTTTTTCTTTTCGTTATATTTTCTCTCAAAATTATTTATTACATTAGATAAGTTGAATAATTCGTCATTTTTTCTTCTCATTATTCATTCCGAAATCACATTTATTTTCTTATAAATGCTTTTTGTAATGTGTAAAACAAAGTGATTCACGTTTGAATGTGTTTTATGATAATTTTTTTACTTGGAATGAAAATGCAAACATTCACAGTTATATTCGCGAAAAAGAGCAGGTCACTGAGATTTGAAGATTCATACAGCTGTCAAAATGAAATAGTGTGTGTTTGAAGAGGAGTCATTCGTCTGCAGGCCGAGTGAATTATTTATCAGTCAGAACGAGCACCACTGAACCGAAATAGGATTTACAATGACGTGAAAATATTATAATTCGTTTGGACTCGTCGGCTCTTGTGAAAGCATGCTTAACTGCATAACATAAACCCGATCACTTTTGTCACATTACGTTCATTGTGGCGCTTCAACCTGTTTTATATTCACGTGTGTGCAATTAGCATTTCACTCACGTTCATTTTATTAAAAAACTTTTCACATGTTACACTGCCTGCAGTGAGAACTTTGTTCATATTTGTCCCCATTTTGGCTTGTAACATTTCAGTTTACAGTTAAAAAAAGAAATCCGTTTATGTTAAATCAAAGATGACGCTAGGTATTTATGAGCAGATGCTAATCGGCTTGTTCAATTTGTTAAATGTGCTGAGAGTGCTTTGAGCAACAGAAATATAATTTGAGATTGACTGAAAAATAATATTCTCTGCGAGCAAACAAAGTTGAAAAGAAAAATTACGTCGACATTTTCACAGAGACACAGCTAATCTTTGAAGAAAAGATGCAATTTCCTCCTGTGAAAGTTTCCTGAACTCGATCCAATGCGTATCATTGCACCGGTCCTATTTCCGATTAGACATTTCGCCGACCAAAATCGACGGAGCTCCTTTTTCCTCGCTTGTCACCCTCACTTTTCTCCCACACCAACCTACAATTTCGCCTTTTGGGTTATTACTTTACTCTTCTTCCCTCTGGACGATCGACGTGAATCATAAAATGCATTGCAACTTTTGGAATGAAATTTTTTATAAGAAAAATAAGATCACATATAGTACATCGCGAAAAAAGTATCTGAATTTCACAGCCTTGTGATCAAATTTGAATATATTTCTCGGCTGGTGAAAAATTGCAATTTTAACATTTTCTATGAAAGATGACTTTGAAATTATGAAGAAAAAGGAAAAAATATCGCTCACATTTTTCGATCGCGAAATGACTATATATACTGAAACAATTTAGTTTACGTTATATTTTCTTTTTCATAGAAATACATCAATAATTTTGGCTTAAACTTCAATGCTGAGATGTTCAGATTTATCACCACTATTACATTATTCCTAAACCTAAGTTTAGATTTTTTATTACAAATTCAAATACAAAAGGTGTACTTTTTTAAGTGTCAGAGGTCAACAATTTCTACGATTTTATAACCATATAAGGATTATAGTAATACGACATTGAAAAACTTACGAATACAACATGCAACTGACTTAAATGATTGCATATGTATGTTAAAATGTGTAAATGATACTAACACCTGAAATTAAACTAAAATTCATCAAACTAAAATTATTACACATGCATATTAAAGCCTCGTTGCCTGCATCTATATTAAACCAGTTACATGAATTAAAACTGAAGATTACTCATACGCATGCAAGCGTTTTTGTTACGCTCCGAATTTGTCTTCATTTTCTCGTCAGCTCATTCAAATTATAAAATAACTACTTATATTGAATATATACTTATATACATATATTAAATGGCAATTGCTATTAAATAGCAAACGTCGCTCTCAATAAGTATATATTATTCAAATCATAATGTCTCGTTTGGTTAGTATTTGAGTTGACTGTCATATTAATGCAAATATTAGATGCCATTTTCAAATTTATTTTGAGTTATGATTATATTACACTATTGTACCATAAACCAATATTTTTGATTAAATTTAACAAATGATAGGAAAATATAAAATAGTAGTTTTAAAAAGGTATAATAAAATCATTCGATATTCCGATTCGAATAATAAACGTATGCTTAAATTAGTTTCAAACTTCATAACCACATTTAGCAGAACTTTTGTTTTCAGCTAAAAAGGCGGTTGTCTTTTTTTAGAAATGTTCGTTTGTAAGATTTGCACGTGGGGCTTGAATTCATTAGAACTTTGTACATACGATTATCTCAATTTTGCGCTTTACATGAGTTTTGGTTTCTGTTCGAGTGATACTTCGGCTATGAAGCCGCAAACTTTAAAGACGTTAAGAGATGTATCATGAACAAACGGAATGTAAATCGGTGAATTCTCCGGTTGGATTTAACTAGATTATATCTTAGAAGACATGGAATTCAATTTAACGAAGATAAGAAGAGTACAAACTGATATTTCATTATGTGAAGATTGTTCATTTTTCACTTTAAAATCGATTTCTGCACGGATTGATATGATGTATGATAACAATTTCTGATAGAATGATGAAAATAGTACTATAGTTTCGAGAAGCTTGTCTTCTAAATTTATGACGATTCTGGAAAACAAGGTTAAAATCTTTTATAAAGAAGATCAGAATCATATAAGATGTTTTCCAAAACTTTTGTCCAGTGCATAAATCAGTAAAAGCTTCTCAAAAAAGTTTTCTGCCAAAAACCCAACAAAAATAAAAACATCAGCACCCGATATATAAAACCAAACTCGAAAAAACTTACGAAATACGTGTTTTGCGTTAAAGTCGTTTAATCGGCGAAATTAATTTAGTTTCGCTTTAGTTTGTGTTCAAAATGTCTGCGATTAATCAATTTGATTTCATTCAACTGAGTTAATAGAACATTTTTAAAAGCGTCTAAGCATTTTCAATTAAAAATATTAATTTATATGTTTAACAGCAAATGATTACAGTAAATTCAAATCTCAAAATTATATACGTTCAGTTTCTACGGTTGAAATACTTGGTTATAAAGTTATTAGGTGGTTTATAAATGTTAAACATTTAGCAACAAAATTAAATATGTATAAAGATGAGTTCGGGAAAGTCGGCTTGTTAACAGCGAGTGTTTTACACGCGACACTGTGCATGAATTGCGTCAACGTTAAATTCACAAAATATGCACGAGAAATTAAAACCCCGTTAAAAGAGACAAAAATAAAAACGTGCGAACAGTCGGCTGTTAAAGTTGTATCAAATCGTGTCACAAATTTTAATACGAATGTATAAAAAACAGATAATCAAATTTGAACACTGGAGTACAAATGGTAAATCAATAACTCATTAACACAAATATTTTGTTCTATTAACAAATTTAGTAATGACAGTTTCGATACTTTTTCATGCACAAATATATCATAAGCAATCCTTTTGCAAGTTCTTATACGTAAGTTTTGAAATTGCAATGTAAAACTTGAAAACTGATACACTGAGAAAATAAATATCCTGAAAGTTCGAATATTTATACTAGAAAAATACGTTTTTCGTGAAAACATTAAAATAAAAAAGAAGAAACAGTCTTTGTTTATATAATAAACTCGATTTTTTTGTCTTGATTATTTTACATATTTGCGTTTCATACGTATATATACACAGTGAATTGAAGCCTATTCTTTTTAATAAAGTTAAAATACGGCTCTTCAAATAATATTTAAACGAATTATTCGTGTGGAAAGTCATTTGGTTTTTAAATTTTTTTTATTAAGTTTTTGTTTGGTTTAATTGGATTTTGTTTTTCAAACTAGTACGTCTGTCTAAAAATAACTGCTGAAGAAACGTAACCCCTCGCGCCAATTTACAATGATAATCTGCAATTTTATGGTGATACCGTGAATAAAGTATCTCAAAATTCGAGGCGCTCGGGGTCGAGCGCGCTGCTTTCATGCCAATGAGTGACACAAGACATGGCACGTTGTCGAGAATCAACCAAGCTATGTAAGGATTCAAAAATCGATCGCGACGACAGATTTATGGTGGAACACGTGAAAGAAGGGTAACCGAAATTTTGCATGTCTGAAATACAATTTTCACCTTTCAAATTTAAGAGATACGCATCGCCTATAAAATGGTAAAAAATGTAATTTAATATATATTATGTCCACTCACTTGCGAGGTCACTGGAAACTGTTAACAAATGGTGCTCTTGCCAATTCATATTGATGAGAAAATTACAAACAATTTACAATTGTTTCGCCCACTTTTGTGCAGTAGTAATTGTTGCCATCAGTTTAAATCTTGAAAAATGCTTTTGTTATTAAAATAGCGATCATTTTTTCGTGAAAAAGTAGAATTGCAAAGGTTCTTTAATCTGGGTCATTAACAGAGATTTTGTTCTTTTTAACGGCTGATAAGTGTAGCGACTAAGAATGCATTAACTGTAATACAAACTGACATATTGTGGCAAGGTTGTCAACAAAATTCTAAGCACGACGGCTTAATCAATAACTATTCTTCAATCTATAATTTTATGATGTCGTTTTCTGTTTACAAACACTCCGGCATAGCGTAGGTAACCATTATTTTAATTTTAGGTAATCGATCCAACACAACGCCGTAATTATCATCAGAAAAACTGCACCCATGAACATCCTCGCAAATTCCAATGTTTCGTTATAGAACTTTTGCACCAACTAACTCTCGTATGTTATGCCTCTCATGACAGTTGAGAACTTTGAAGTGAAAAATGAACGGAAACTTTAGCAACCTTCATGAACTGACCTTTTCCCTTTTCATTAAAAAACAATTTTTATAATTGTTAGTGAAATGCTCTTTTGCTTATTTTATAACAATTAGACGTCGAACCAACCCCGTTTTTATTGTTATTAATTGCTCCAACTATAGTATTTTAGAGAGACTCAATTGAATTGGAAATTATTTACATGTAATAATTTGTTCGTGTTATAGAAAATATATATCTACATAAGAAATCATGTTCTTTTCATACTTTCAGTTCATCAAATACTTTTGCAAATATAATCACGTGCTTGAAAAGAAACCATACATTAAATACAGATTATTGTTAATAAAATGAATGAATGCTTTTGATTTCAATTCGTACAATTTATTATATAACGAATTAAACTTTGATTAAGTAATTTATTGCTTGATTCTGAATTGAATACGTTATGTGTGAAACGTGTAATTCTGAAGCGTACAATAATCTGCGTCGTAACTGTAATACAGAAAGTATTAAATGAATGTGATCTTGAAGAAAAAGAATCGATTGAAGCAGAATAACTCTGTGCGGTTCGCTTATTTCTTGTCAACATTGTATCTACACTCTGACATCAATATATACTATTTTTTATGAGAACCGTTTCCTTCACGTGTAAACACGGCGGAAAATATTTATGCACGCAAAGTATGCTTTTATTTTGGCAGAATATATTTACAAAATTAAATAGCTTTGAAATATGATCACGATATTAAATAATTATAAATATTTTCTATTAATAACGTATACTTTTCTCTTGATTACTATTTTTAAATGTATACCCGGCTTCAAATATTAAATGTAATATGAATGTTTTACTTCAGTATTTTCTAAAGTATTTATTGAACCATTGACTAAATAATCGAAATTGGGATATGTCATCCTAAATATGTTTGAAATAGAATGAATGTTGTAGTGAACCGGATTTCCTGTTTAAGTTAATACGTTATAAGATTAAATTGAAGTCATACCGGATAACAAATAAATAGCTCGAAAAGAGAACAGACAGAGATTTGAGTGTCGTTTACGCTACAAGAAGCTATTTGATGCTACATGAAAATAGAAGTAAATGCAACACGCTATTGGTTGTAAATGAAATTTCAAGAAAGTTTTGTTCGTCGTTGTATGTTGTTCATTGTTCATTTAAAATCGTTAAAACGTATAGACAAAGTGAATTATATCAATGCCGCGCTGTAAACAAATTTTCTGATTATCATTAAAATGTAATATTCTTAAAATGAATTTAGTTGAAAATGACTGTATCCATCGGTATAGTCCTTTTATATACATATATATATATATATATATATATATATTTTTTTTTTTAGATTATTTTCAGAATCTATATAACAATAAACTGCACCAAAAATATTTGATTACTATTTTTGATGGTATAATTTTCTCACATAAAAAATTAATATTTATAGGATTCAATGCGATATTACGGATAAAAGGACGGGGAAGGGGAGGGAATTACTTCTAAAGATATTTTATGTGTCAAAAAAAAATAATCGCGTTTGTCTGTCTTAATTATCATATATTATAATAAATGCATTAAAAACTAATACTCCTAAAGAAAATTGGGACCGTCAACGTAAAAGGAATAGTAGAGGTAGGGGTTTCGAGGGTGTAGAAACGGGTTTCAGAGACAAATGTAGAAACCAGGGAGGAAAGCTGTCGATTGAGGTATCGGGGAGCTTCATCCACAGAATAAAAACATTCTTTTATTTAAAAAAAAAAAAATTATAACAAACTAAGGAAAAGAAACTTTCAAAATAGGTCTTCATTTTTGTATAAGGAATTATTGATTTTTTAATTGCAGCTTGAGAAGGGGTTATGATTCTAACTTATCCAATATAACGTTAGGCGATGCACGAAATCTTGTGAATATATAGACTGAAATTGGAGTTTTAAAATTAAAAAATAATATTATGGGAGAAAATCTATCGAGGAAAAACAAACAGCTGTTTTTTCCTTAATTATAACAATGTATTTCTGTCACACATAAACGGAAAACAACATTTCTTGTTCACGAGTGACAACAAATTTTTATTACAATGGAATACTGCTAACAATATTCTATTGAACGATTGTAAATGGAGATACTTTTTCCTAATAGATAAAAATGGGGCATTTTATAAATTTTATACAAAGAAATAAGCTAGATTTCATCGAATAAAAAAAAGACAATGAAATACTTATTCATTTAAAAAAATCAGAACTCAGTATACATTCTTCATATGTTGTATAAGAATTTTTTTCATAATGAATAAATACTCAAAATTATGGATTTTATGTAGAGATTTACTAATTTGAGTCTATACTTGAATATTTCAAAATTATATTTTTGTACCTATTCGATCAATTATCATGTATCTTTACCAGCTATGATAATTTACACAAAAATTCAATAGAATTGTGTGGCCTTAAAGTGTGATTTAAGTGTATAGTTGTTCTAGAAATTATATCCCACTATAATTTAACCTGAACCATTCAAATATTTCAAAATTTTAACTCAATGCCGTAATACTTGATTCTACACCTCCTCAAATTTATATGCATAATTTGTACATTCTTATACCATTATAAATAATGTTTATATATAGAAAAGCAGTAACATACGTTGTATTATGTTCGACATGGAGATGAAACTTGATTGAATTTATTACAAGCTAATAGTAAAATAAAACTTTATTCTAAAATCTAACAATTTAAATTAATTAAATCATAATTATGAATATATATCATATTATAAATAATATCACATATTAATATAAATCTCACAATATTATAATGTTATACATATTTTTGTAAATTTCTTTTTATATAATATAAAAAGTATTTTTTTATTATTGTGAATTATTCATTATAAA
>JABFQD010002643.1:0-14738 GCA_022817045.1 Psix sp. ZL-2020
GTTGTATAAGTGTGGGTTTAAATGAAATTTAACAAAATGGTAGGAAAATTTTAAAGGGATGTTATCGAATGGTTTTGTAGTAAATTTTGCACGTATACGCATAACAGACACGCACGTACGAGTAAGTATTTCTTTGTCTGCCATGTATGAGTGTATCTGTGAACAGCACGCACACAATGGCAGACCGTTATGAGCGCTGCGCTTGTCTCGCCCCTTCGAACCTACGATACGAAAAAAAAAGACAGCGATATGAAGCTTTTTCACTGATATTTTTCATCTTCATTTTCGTGTACCTTTTTACGCGGGAAAAATTACTTCTCTTAGCCCACATAATAATTTCTAAAAGCAACACTATTTGTTGAGTCTTGGTTGATGACTAAACATAAAAAATCAATATTGACTGAAGATAATGAAAATAATCAGACGATTTTTGTTGCTCACGAATTTTCGACTTTTAATCTTTGCTATCAGTTTTTTCCTATTCAAAATGAAGAGGAAGAATGAATGGGTCGAAAATGTAAGAAAAAGGAATTAAAAGTAGCTTTGGTCTTTTTGGCCGAGAGCAGTTATATAGCGGGTGAAAAAGTTGTAAGAAATTTATGGCGAAACTTTGTGAAAATATTATTTCACGGTTAAGACAAAACTGCAGTTTTTATTTAAAGAGCGGATTTTACATTTAATTATTCCTACGATTTAAAAGTTGAATTTAACTTATAATGTTTACTGCGATTTTCTTTATTATTATTATTATTATTGTTATTATTATTATTATTATTATTATCATTATTATTATTGTTATTGTTGTTGTTGTTGTTATTATTATTATTATTATTATTATTATTATTATTATTATTATTATTATTATTGTTATTGTTATTGTTATATACGTGTGAAATATATTGTAAGGACGTTAATAATTAGATAAAAACTGTTATATAAAAACTTTATTATGAGAACAAAGGAACAAATTTATTTGTGCGTCACGATATCAAAAATTATGTAGGATTTTAAAAAGTGAAGCCAATGACAACAATAATAAAATTGTTTATAACGTTTACAAGTTCAACAAGTGCAAGGTGATATGTAATTCTACAAAACTTAAGTTGAGAAACGTAGAAAAAAGAAAAAAAATACCTCTAGCTCTTTTACTTTAAAGATAAAGATAGTCACATATATAACGGGTGAAAAAAAAGGACTAAATAAAAGAAAATAACTTTTTCATTAGCAAGAGTTTTATTTAACAATAAATACTGTTATTGAGTATTAAATAATTGTACCATATATACATTTCCATGAAATAAAGTTTAAACGTTTGTGGCAATATTATAGTATTGATCAGTTCCTGAAGGTATACATGTGTATATAGATATAAAATGATGCGCTGGAATGAACACGTACAGATTATAATGGTCGTTATTATTACATCATTTATATTAAAATATATTTGAACTGCTTTTACGCTCCATGAAATACAATAATTTAATAAAATTGTCTATACATACAATTTCGTATACTTTATACAATAGCACAGTAAGATATGAAACTGCGTTGAATTATTTATTTTTCATCATATCAAAATTTGATCTACAATAAAAACAAAAGGGGAGGGGAGTTTTAAGAATAGGACGCCCGACAACAATGTGTTTGAATACATTTATTATAAAAGCTGTGACACACAATATTTAAATTTAATAATATTAAATATACTTACCTGAACAATCGAAAAATAGTTTTTTATCATCTCGTGCTATTTTAAGACAAACTGACTTTTAGTCCTGTAATCTTTAATTCAACTCGACTAGTTGATACCTGGAATTTGTCAAGCTTTATCTAAAGGCGAACTATTATTCTTATTATTAAACTATTAGGTTAACTATAATTCTATGAAGTGCAATACAAAGAATTTAAAATTTTAGTTGGAAACAACGAATACAACTTTTAGCGGGAAATCCTTACTTACCATTGTTGTTGAAATGCAAGCACTCTTTCGCGAAAGTTTATTGTTTTGGATTAAGTAAATCTGAGGAAATCTCCACGAAGGCGTGAGGGTGTATGTAATTCGAATTACGGAGAATGATACAATTTTGGGTTTTCGTTAAGTCGCAATGGAAAGCAGGAGCAACGTCGACAACCACATCCGTTAGACGAGGTCAGCACGTGTCATTTACGCGGCGAGTTCGTTCATAAAGCGCATCGTGCCATAATAAATAACGTTTAACTCGCCAGCTTTGGAATATGAAGTCCATCCATTCTCATTTGTTGGGTCGAAGCACCGCAAAATCTAAGCTTGGCCTGATTCGCGTCATCGGAATAGCACGGCCAAAAGTTTGTATGAAACATTGGCGTTTTTTGAATTCAGTTGGCATGACCTTCATGACGTCGTTTAGTTCTTAGCTATGTTGTTTGTTTGTGACCTTGCAAAATAACGACAAACCGGCATTTTGATGTTGTTGTTTGTATTATTTTAAGGTTACTCGGCCATTTTAACGGTAAGTAGTCGTTCAAGTTATTTATTTATGTTAATTTTGAACTTTTCTTTTTAGAAAGGGTGTTTTCAACGTAGATTGTTTACACAAATTACAAGCAACGAATGATCCTTATGTAAGTAATTGTTGACTTTTTAATGTTATTTAATTGATTTCGCAAAACAAATCTTATTTAGGCAGTTTTATCACAGGTTAGTATACATTATTAATATTTATAACCAAAATTAGGCATTACGTCGTTTCAAAGATAAGTCACATGAATCATTTTTGTGTCGATAAGGTGATGTGTGTTTTAGCGTATCTCACAACAAAGTATAAATGCCATCCACATTATTTTTGTCGTATATTGTTTATTATCATTGCATGATATACTCTAAGAAAAATAATGTAAAAATTATAGCGTATGCCGCCATAATCATATAACTGGAAATGTAGCGCTATAATTGTTCACGATTCCAGAAATGATTGCAAAAAACAATATAAATTGTTTGCTGCTGTAAACGTTGTTTCTTGAATCATTCAATTTTGTACCGTGTGCACTATGATATCAAATCTCGTATAATACGCTATGATTTTTTAAACACATTTCTCTTTCTTATGAAACATTAAGTGGGAGGAATGAATAATAATTACATCTATTATGTATGATGTTTCATATGGAAAAAAAATGATATTCAATAAAAGAATAAAGTTCAACGAATGACTAATCGCATTAAATTTTGATCAAATACCTCCCTTGGCACTTGGAAACATATTCGTTACATCACAGCATTATGCTGGACCCCCATAGAACATCAATACAAATAGTGCAACAACCATTCAAAACTTGCATCAAAGAAACATTTTTATTTTTCAGTCTCTTCCAGTTCGTCTTCACAGGAGACATGAATCCTGCTTAGATCAGGTTTTCTTCTGGAAACCCGTTGTAAGCTATTGAAAAGCATTACACGCCGTTTCGGGAAAGCTTGTTCGTCCAGCAACCCTTTACGTGGTTACACGTTGCTTCCAACTGAGAGAAAGTTTGTCCAGGTTGGGGTCTTTGAAATTCTTGACATGTCCCTGAATAACTACAAAACAGGGCCGTGCACGCCGCATGCGTTAAGGCGACACGAGTCACAGACTCGAATTTTTCTAGGAATTTTGATTCCGGTTTCTGAAAGAAGCACCAAAATTTGTAATAATACTCTATATTATATTGCCCAACAACAAAAAGCGTCCAATTATTTTGGCACCGATTTTAGTGGTTATTTTTCATTAACCAACGTAATTTGTTGGAAAAGTAGAAAAAGATTTCGTTCTTACGTCGAATGAAAATGATTCAACTTTTGAACAACGTGATTCATTTCATGAGCTGCTGAATGTGGAAATTTTGTGCTTACGGAAATAAAAGAATCTGAGCGTTTGACCTGCTTAAAGTGTCAACGACACATACCACAGCTGTAAAATATTATTGAAGCGTTCATTACTTTCCAAACGTAAAAAGTTTATTCATTAAATATTCTTCTCGACGTATGTAAATTTTCGTGCTTCTTTTACGCCGCCGGATATGAGATGAAATCTTTGTCATTTATTTTGACTCTTTACAAATTGTAATGCAGTTGTTATTTTCTATTTCGCCAACGTGTCATTATTTTGAGTTTTTTAGAGAACTCATTCTAAGGACACGTCGTACATTTTTTTTTTTTTTGCGAAAATAAACTTTTATTAGCAATGCTAAATGTCTTATATCTCAGAATGAACGCTTATTTGTTCTGTAGGCAAAAACGCGTACAATAGTATGCGTTGTTTCGAAATAAGCCACCCAGCAATGGCAGTAAATTGCCTGTATCTGCTGTCGTGCGTACATATGCGGTTTAGCAAACAAGAGGCTGACGAAAATGATGCCTGTTACGGTCAATGCGTCGGACTTATGCCAATAAAATTTCCGAAATTTTTCAGATCATTGTTTATAAAAAATAACCAGCGCCTTTAATTATTTACGTTGAAGCTTTTCATCAACATTTGCGGAATTTCCATGTAGAAATTTCCTCTAATTCTGGCGCTAACGTCGTAGTTGCTGTCTGTGTTCGTTTACAATGTTCTGTACTCAGCATTTATGTAACAATATATACTTAATTATTGTTAACTCTTAATGTAAATTACACAGTTTTATATTTCGTTTATTTACTTTCAAGTTTATAAACGCTTAAATGTATTTTAAACATTACGAGGGTATTTTCAAGAAACTCGGAAACATATTCGGTACGGTAATAAAAATGCAATAACATTTTCCGTGTCCCGAGTGATACTTAATACATGAAAAAAATAAAAGGAATATTTCAATATGGTTGTTATGATGTGTAACGTTAATACGCTGTTATGAATAAAGTATTGTAAAATATCCATATTTTGTGTACTAATTTTTACCCGTTCGTTAATTCACTTTCGGTTGTCTTTGTTTAACTTATCTATAAAGAGATTTGTCTATCTCTTTTTTGATAGTGTAAATAAAGTTATTACAATTATTTAATCATAAGGTGAGTCTGATGGGATCATTAAAAAAAGAAGTTAAAGTACAAACTTTCATGAGCGACAAAGATAGAAAAAAGACTAAGTCGGATAAGGGTTAAATATAATAAAATGAAAAATGTCGTTATTACTAAACTAAATATGTTACACTGAATAAAATGTAATAGAATTTGTCGTTTTACAGTAAAAGTATTCTATGGACAACAATTTTATTTATATTATAGACTTTTACTACGAATCAAATAAAATATAATATATTATAAAATAAAGTTTTTACTGTGAAAAGAAAAATCACATATTGCAAAACTATCACGCTCCATTTTTTACTGTAAAAACCATATTCTGTTTTCAGTTTATTTACTATTTAATGATCTGGCTTAACAGAATGAAAGTAACTTATCTAATCTATAGTATACCTACATTTAATACTATATATCTAATCTACACTACGTAAAATGTTTGAAAAATTTGTACAATTGAACCTTTACGAATAGCTCTTTTTACACTCATGCAGGAAATCTTGGCTTTTCTCACGGTTCCATATTCTAATATAACACAATGGAATAAAAACTATCAATCAATTCACAACATTAAATTTATTACAAACAAACAAAGCTACAGAAAATAAGTTTTTAACATCAACCCTAAAACTCTAAAACAAGGTGACTTTCGTCCGTACGTTAGACAAACGCAAACCACTTTCTAGCTATCCTTTATTAATAAATACAGTTACAAGTTCTGGTCAAGAGTGAAATACCCTCCGGCGTGACTTCTGGGGTCTAATAGACCCCAATATAAAAAGACACCACAGTTTGCCGTTCACATACAAGACAAAGAAACTAAAAACCATAAATTCTAAACTAAGAAATAATTGTCCCCAGAATGATTATCAACTACCTAAAATGAAATCGAATCCACATTTCAGTCGTTCATTTTTCAGTCGACTAATACATATTTTTCATCAGCTTATACAGAAGAATTATTCGCAGACAACGCATTCAGCGTTTTAAGATTAAAGCGAATCGAATTCTTCGCAAAGTAACGATTTTATTGAACCTAAGTGTTGCCATGAAAGTAACTTAGATTAATTACGTAGTACGTGACTTGTTGTACTGTTTGCGTCCTCCATTTTGGCTCTTTGGTTAAGTTCGGGCAAAAATTACTTTGCATTTTCATTAGCCCAGCCAAAGATTTTCGCTGCACAATGAAGAGAGTATGTTTCATGAATTTTAAATTACTCAAATATGTTTATGCCGGGATATAATTTGAATTTCAAAAAGATACACAGACTGTGATAAATTTACACTATTTTATCTAACGTGTCTATAGTCATTACGTGGACGTGTATACGACTTTAAAAAAATTACGCTAATTGGAGCTCGTCAATTTTTGCCGCGCGCCTTTTTCGCCAAAAAACTTTGACGCTCGAATTTTTCATCAGACTTGCATATTTTTTGTCGTAATATAATTTATGAATATTACCATTGTGAAACTAATACAATGTAATACGAATCTCCCAGATATCCGAACGCTCACGACGTATATCGAATATTCAATACATGCGCACACGTACATTATCTTACATTCGGCAAAATGTGATTTAACAACTCCATATGTGTTCGTTTATTTCCCTAATCTTCTCTGCGATCAATCGATTTCATTTTGCATGTACTCCGTTACGTCTTTTTTCTCTTTTTTTTTTTTTTTTTTTTTTCGTTAACCAATACTATAATTACACACACATACACGTTCCTTTATAATTACAATAATAATAATAATACAAGAAAATGCCAAATCAAGATTGCTCGATTGCAGTGAAAAACGAGAAAGGCCTCGAGAAATGTTGGTCGAAATATAATGATTAATTAAAAAAATTAATTAAAACATATATTCGAACAGTATTAAATTTCAACTTGAGAATTTTCTGAAGCGTTCATAATCCTTCAGTGACGGGATAAAACTTGGGATTTGCAATCAACGGAGAGGAAATTCTCGTCTTTGTTACATTGATTTCTGTTAAGAAAAGATTGTTGGGGAGAAAAGCACGTAAAGTTGTTGAAAAAATGACGATTACATAACGGCAATTGGGAGAAGTAACGCGCGGAGCTTTGCATCTACAAATAGGAATTTGTAGGAATTTTTCAGCCGCGTATGAATTATAACTATTTTCCGTTTCGGAGTTGAAAATGGTCGATCCCTCTGTATTGATGGAATATTTATTTCATATCGTATTCAGGGATATTATTATTATCACAAATCAATATCTCGTGTAAGACGGACGTGGATGTAAATTTACAATCGGGGGGTGAAAAAATGGGAGGGGAAGTTTGTGAGGAATGCTAGTGATCGGTTAGGAAAATAGTGTCTAATAAAGCCACGCACACCCTGGAATTAGGATAATGTGACGCTACTGAACATGTCACGAAAATTCTATCCAGCTTAAGTAATATAGTACGTAACGTGTAAGCAAGATATTCGATGTAAATAAAATAGGATCATTAAAAGAGGAAGAAATATAAATATATATATATACATATATATATATACTTATAAATACTATACTATAAATTTATATATAAAGTTGACGGTTTAATTATGAACGTGTTTGGACATGAACATTTTGATGTAAATTACATTTGTAATAAGCATTACATTTGGTTGTAATAATTGAAAAGTATTGTAAAAATGTTCATTGTAAAATTGTAATCATTTTGTTACGAAATTCGTAGTAGTAAGTGCTTTTTATTTTATTATGTAATGTAATTTTATTACAGTTTTATATTACATGCAATGTAAATTATATTTTCTTTGTGTATGTTTATTTAATATGTAAACGGATTTGTAACTGAATGTGTAACTGGATTTGTAAAAGAAAATTCCATATTGAGAGTTTGTAATGTTTTCTATTAAAATCAATTCGAAGTTAACATTCGTTAATTACAATTTTTCATATTATAATTATCAATTATTTAAATTAAAATTACTTGAAAATTCGTATACTTGTATTAAATGAACTCATAATTATTCAAATTTTCATTAGAAATGATTTGAATATTCTATATTTAAATGTAAACGTTACTTATTAGCTGAATTTTATTTATTAATAAAAGTGAATACTTTTCTTATTTCAGAGGAATATTTTTGTTTAAATAACTCGTAATTTATTATTTTGCAAATGATAATGTATAAGTTACTTTTCAATATAAATAAAAGCATAAGCCATAAGGTGAAATGTCAGTCCAATTCCTTCCATCTCTTTCCCACCGACAAAGCCACGTAGCTCCGTCTCTCTTGCACTCACGCGACTGATCTCAACATGTTTCTTACCATAATCCAAATGATTTTTACAAGACTTAATAATTACTTCTGCAATTATAATAGAAACGTTCATTATATTCCCATTTTGTTATTAAAATATCCATCTTCTTCTTCTCTCTCTTCCTCCCACCCTCCACTCTTTTATATAGATTTAATTTAACGTATCAGAAAATGTATTCTTCTGTTTCACGAGTAGGTTTTTCCAGGCTCAATTTCGTTTGAAGTGATAACGAGTGTGATTAATTTCGAAGCTGGAATGTGAAATGCTGGAACAGTAACTCAAATTATGGATAAAGCTAAACTTTATTAGCTCTTAAGTTTTTGATGAGTCATAGCGGTGTAGTATTAAAGAGCGGCGCAAGTTGGAGTAGACTGAATTTTCAAGATTTAAACAGACAAATCCGAATCGTAGTTGTGAACTTTGTGACGCAGGAAGGAATGTTTATATCTAACCATATTTGAGTGATGGATTAAAAAATGAAACGGCAAAAATCGGCCAGACTCAAATAATCGAACTTGTTTATGTAATTGATGACGTCAATGTTGGCGTCTTATTTTTAAGAGAAGAAAAAAATAAAGGAAAAAACATTAGCGATGAAGTAATTAGTTCATGGAGTGAATTTAGAAATAAGAATTTGATTTGTTCTTGTACATTATTTCAATTTCAGTTATTTGTATTGAAACAACAGTTTTTTTCCAACGATCCTCCGTTCTGGAAACTTTTTCTTGCTGAGAATTAACTTGCATGACAACTAAGATTTTATATAAATTTATTTCCCGCATCTACCGACTAATTAAAAGAACAATTATATTATTAAAAGCGCAAATACGTTTTTTGACAACGTTTCAGCCATTTCTATCATGGAAATATTTTCAGCGGCCGTTAAAAAGTTTGTTATTATTGTCAAATCAAATATGAATCATTGTTAAAAAAGAAAATTATTCTTATCTGATTATTCAAATGTAAGTAATATCCTGAGTAAATCGTACTTGAAAGATAAAGTAGAAGCGTGATTAAATTTAGAATAAATTCATTAAACCATGATTTGTCGATTTCGACAAGAAAGCGAATTTGAATTTGACCGATTGTTGTGAGAATTGAAAATCAACAAATGGCTTCGTTATAATGACGCGGGAATTTGGAAAAATAAAAATATAAAATTTCACGGTCGAAGAAGTTCAGTAGGAAAGAAAAGAGACAGTAGGACGCTGTGTAAAATAGACAAAAGAATGTCCAAGTCATTAAATACGTTTTGTTTTAAAAACAAGAAAAAGTATAAAAATGGTCAAAATTCTTATAACCATCGAATGGAAATATGTTGTTTTTCCTATGCAAGTAGATTTCCGTTTGATTTTCAAAAAACGACTTTTTATTTCACGATAACAAACTTTCTCCGTTGTTAATTTCGACTGTCCAATTAAATGACGCTTCAAATTAACCATGAAACGATATACAAACGTTTCTTTCTGAACCCAAGTCACTTATTTTTAAAGAATTATGATTAGAATAATTAGAACGACTTTGTTTCTACTGTTGTAGAGATAAGAACACTTTCTACTCAACAAAGTCAACATTTTAGTTGTCACAACAACAAATTTAGTTCAGACGAGTGAGAAAAAAAAACATAAGAGATAGACAGAAGACTTAGATGAATTTTCCCGTGTAAGGTTACAGTTGTACAAACAATTTTATTTATTTTTTAATTTGCCTCAAAGAGATTCTGCACTTCTACTTTCACCTCGAAAACTAATACAAAATACAGCTTTGAAAAAGACATTTAGACCAAAGAATGCTTAGAAAAGTTGTTTTTGAAATGAGAATATGTACTGTTATATTTTGTAATAAATTGAAATTGAAACTCCAAAATGGTGTTTTATTAATGGAGTTCTTAACGACAAGTGCAAGCGCGCAACATTTTGTGCGACAGTTAATATTATTTTCAGTAATAAGGATTAACAAACATTTGTTGCTCTTTAAAAACAAAAGCGCGTTTGTAAGTTGAAAATTCATCGTCTATGAATATAAAAGATGTCTAGCGCGGGGCTCCGTGCGCTGGATGGGTCGTCACTATGCGCGCGCATGCGCCCGTAGGCGCGCTCAGACCAGCTGTGCATGCGGCAATGGCGGGCCCCCCTCGCCCTGCGCCCCGCGCAACCGTGGTGGAGTACCATGGCCAGGCCGCTCCTCACGTTATCCAGACAGAGCCGCGAGGAGGAGGCGAGGAGCAATAATTTCTAACGAGCCAATATGGCGGATACCGAGGCCCCGTCCGGGATGGCCCTCGTCCCGGGCGAGAAGATCCTCGTCACCGTGCAGTCGGCACTGCCGGACATCATCGTCGTCAGCTTCGAGTGCGGTCCCAAGTGCTTCCAGGGCGCCTTGCTCGACGCGACCAAAAGGTAAGCCGTCCGAGACAGTGCCGCGGAGATGAAAATCTTGCCATGATTTCCCCGAAAAACATCGAGGAAACTCGCCAACAACGACTCGGTCAAACCGTCGCCGCCCGTCGGACTTTGGTTTCCGAGTCGTACGCGGGTTCGACTTTTTGTCGACGAGTCTGAACCTTTGTAAACAAAGCCCGGATTGTAAACAAAAGTTTACAAGAAGTGTCTCCTTGTTCTGAGAAGTGTTGTGCTGATTGTTTAAAATTAGTTGTTATTTGGAATGAACGAAAGTGGTGTTTGTGGCATATCAGAGTTTTAACGAGGAAAATGAAAAGTGGAAAGTGTCGGAATTATTTTCGTCGCGTGTGTGTAAAGAAAGAATCTTATCGAATGGAGAGAAAAAAAGAACAGAAAGTGGAAAAGGGGATACCAGGAAGTTGGTGGTTGAGAACTGTTCGATAAATACAAATGATGTAAAAGGTGTGGAAAAAAGTTTCTTGTGCATAGGGATGAAATAACTGATGAATTTTGTGTTACATTGGTGAAACAATTAATGTGTGATGTATGTAATACAGTAAATATGTAAAGGAAAATCTAACTCTGAGAAACGTGGATCTGAGAATAGAAATGGAAATAATTACATAAGAGTAAAAATTTGAATGTTAGTGTTGTTAGGCAAACAGCATTGAAAATTATTTATCAGATAAAAACAAACCTTTCTAAAAGACGAAGAAGATAATGTAAATAAAGTCGTACAAAAATACGCTTGTTATTTATAATAAAAAAAAAGGTTATTTCAACATGAAAAACGACTTGAGAATTCATTTATTATTTATTGTATAACAAACATAATAATGAAAGACATGAGTTTTATATTAAAACAACTTATATTATTAAAAACAATTACAAAATATTCTAAGGAATTTTGAAATAGTGAAAAGGAAAAAAAATTCCGTTACATGGCTCTTCATTGCCTTTAATGAGAAATAAATTCCATTTGCAATGATAAAAGTGGATGTAAATGAAACAAAGCATTTCAGGATGTATTAACTAGTTAACATCCAAACTAAAAATGCTGATTTACAAAATGTAATTAAACAATCGAGCCATTTTCTCGGAACAAAGCAAAAGATAGCAAAATCGGTGATCTGTGAGTTGTCTTCGGTTTCTACTGAAGTGTGTAAATCAAGAGAAACGCTAGTTCCTATTTCGATAAGCGTAGTTCCATGGCCAAAATTATTTGGTTTCACTTGGTCGGCCACCTCGACATACTTAGCGACATAATCATGACATCCATGACACTGTTCTGCAGGCTGGTTCATCTGAAAAAGCTGTTGGAAGACGCTCCCTCGAAAGTATTTAAAAAATAAAATAATAAAGGACACGAGAAGAGAAATTAAAATCATCCATAAAACTAACGAAACTAACAAATTAATGGAACATAAAGAACAAAATTAAATCCAAGGACATTTTATTAAACAATAAATACCCCCAGGACTAGTCGGTTGTAAATTTTTTATCTCCGACAGAAAAAGATAAAAGCAACTATTTATCTATTAGAAAGGATATATTGTGCTATCAGTAAGTGATACTGCATTATTTGTGCCTTAAGAAGCGCAATACATTAACGCCATTGAATGGACCTGGCGAACAAAGGAATCTTGAAATACCATTGATGGAAAATAGGCATATCGAAAATGTCTCGTGACTCTTGGAGTACAAAATTGGATGACCGGAGGAGCTTACCTGTAAATCGGCACATGCATTCACTAATACATGCATAGGATAGTTTGAAAAATGGAAGCAATTGCAGCTGTATTAGGGACTTTCGAGTGTTTGCCAGATGACACTGCGCTACGTGTCGTGAGAAATGTGTGCTGCTTGTTTCGAAATGCCTCGTCTTGTTATCGATCTAATTTTTTTTTCATCATTTTCACTCGACCAATTCAAGCAATTGTGAACTTTAATTCAACGATGGAAATCGGTTTCTTGCTGTACTTTTGCCAACATTTGGACGAGCAAATTCTTAGAATGATAAAATGATATATATTAGTCCTTGCATTACGGTCAGGACAAAGTATTGTGTAACTGTAATAAATGATATGATGATTATACGTACTCAATATATAATAGGCAGAAACAAAAAGTATCTCTATAAAGCGAGGTTTTGTTTGCTGAAATATTGTTGAGTTTACGAATTTGCTCTGTTCAATTGAACTCTGATTTCAAAGTATGGCGATAGTTAAGAGACCAAAGCTAAATTATGAAACCCTTTATTATCTTTAGAAATAATGGATTTCATTAATTTGATTTATGAAACAACTTTTTGATTGGTTTTCAAAATATTTTGCCCAAGTTGTCAGAAAGAAGCTCGTAATGAGAACTAACTGCCAACTTCAATTTCGAATTTGTTTATTGAAATTTAGTTATCAAGTTTACCCTTTCAAATTTCTTCTCGCTTCAAAGTCTAACTTACAGTTTCTGGTGGGATTTCATTTTGTTGTTGTAAACTATATTTGTTTAATATTGAGTGTAGTACCTGATATAGCTTAGGTGTAACAAGTTTTCGAATTCGGTCTTTTGATTAAGTTTAACTTTACTTGTGTTAGTTAATCAGACTATAATGAAACAATTTATGCACAGAGGTATCAGAACTTTTTTTAGTGGCCAAATTAGTGCATCTAAATGGCCATTTTTAGGTGAAAGAACTTCATTGTACATTATTGTTCAATGTGCGCTCTTGCAGAACATTGATTAAACACTATCCTCTTTCTCTTGTCTACAGTTTTTCTTGTTGCATGAAATTTACTCATTTTCTAGATTAACCCTAATATTTAGTTACATGAATTTTATTTCATAAAGGTTTATTTAACATGATTCTTAAATTGTTCTTAATAAGAAGGATTTTTCTCGCCCAACAAATGCTGTTATTAGATACTGCAGTAAGTTATAAGTGATGATTTAACTATGATTAAACTTGGTAAACAATCTATAAGGCTATTTAGCAATATTTCATATTTCGGAGACTTTCATATTTTGAGATCATCGGATATTTCCAAACAGTTTTTTTTCTTTCAATTGTAAAGGATCACCAACAAATTTAGCAGACTTCATATGTGGCTATTTCCTATTTCTTAGGTTTTGCTTTGAATGCGAGCATAAATTGGAAACTCGACTTGGCCGAGTTTGTAGAAGAGCTGAGTAATGTCTTTCGTCAGAGCTGGCTGGGAAATTAGAAAGACCAAAACGAACAGCGACTTGCTTCTTCCTCGTCTCCTTTTTTTTCTTCGGAACTTTTTTGCAAGTCTCTTGTGTAACGACAAGAAAAATATGAGAATCAAGGAAAATGGCCACCGAAGACTCTGTGCTAGAAGTACAATGAAACTGACTTACTCCGATGAGGGAACGAAACGACAGGTCGATTGTACGACAGGAATCGATACGCTTTTTTTGTTTCTGGAAGCGAAATATTTCAACTTGAGTTGTCATTTTTCATACGCGAGGAAAAAAACAATGTAACTGAATGACGAACATCATAATATTCATGTAAAAATAACTCCTCTATCTGAAGACGATAATGGACTTTGAAACAAAGTTTGCGTTCAAAAATATGACCCAAGAAATAGTAATAACACAAAATTACTCTTTTAGAGCTTTGTTTCTGTCTCCTTAAGAATTTCTCATGAAGAAAAACAATTAATCTTTGGTAAAAGATCTCACGTTTTTTACCCGAAAAGTAAGTAAAGAAGTCACACACATAAAAGCCAGATGTACTTTTTCCATAAAAAGTATATTAACATGTCGCATCTCCCCCTCCTCTCGCTATTACCCCCTTTACATCGTTTTCCATTTTATCTTATATTTATTTTTTTAATATATATAAATATTTCAAAATTAAAAATAAAAAAAAAAAAAAAAAAAAAAATAAAAAATACATTTTAAATATAAAAAAATATTTTATAATAAATTATAAAAAAAAATATAACATAAATAAAAATAATACAATATTATAAATAAAAAAACTACTAATAATACACACAA
>JABFQD010002644.1:0-14737 GCA_022817045.1 Psix sp. ZL-2020
ATTGCAATATTTTTTATCTTCATATTAATTTTATTACATTTCTATATAACATTTACAGATTTCACTTATAAATGAAATTTTATTAGAAACTGTGACGTTTCATTAGAATTATTATATAAAACATAACCTTTGTTTCGTTCGCATAAATATTAACACTATGTTTAATTCACTACTTAATTTGTTTTACTTTTCATTTCTTATTTCAAAATATGTTTTTACATACTCTATGTTATTATTATATTTTCTATTGTTATTATTTCTTAAAGATTACCCTATTATTTGAAATTTCATCTTATCAACAAGTTTCTTTTTTCAAAAACGTTCTGTCTTATTTACTAACCTTAAAGCTTGAAAACTGGTAACCAGAGGTATCTGCACGTCTACAAAGAACTATGCACTAACTTGCGCTCAACCTGCATTAAATTACCTATCGTTATCAGTACTTCCCTATCTCGTTATCAACAAATATTTTCTAAATCGTGCTTGCGATTTTTCGTACAACCGTACTTGACTCAGATTAAAAGTCGACAATTTGTTGGACCCTCTGTACGTCACATGCGCTGCTATTATTATCCATTATCAAGAACTCGCGCAATCTTGATATTTCAACATCGACGATCAGTATCAAGATAGACGCCATCTGTGCGCCTCGATTAAGTCGAATCCCCAAATTCGTGAAACTTGAATCTCTTTAGAAGCTCAAAAACACAATTCACTTGAAATTGTATCTCGGTTTTTGGTGCTTTTAAGGGTCAATAAAAAATCAATTTTTTTACGATTATGAAATAATGAAAAATCGTGACTATGGAAAAGGTGTTAGAGGACACTAAACGATTGACACAGCCAACTTTGTTCATATCTGGGGCTGTTCGTAAGGACGACGTTTACGAAAAACAACAGCCTGGCTGGTTCGCGGGATTGCTCCGTTTGTTTTGTCGACGAGTGCACAAAGAATGGCTCACAAGCGCTGATAAAATACTCGGCGAGGTGAGGCCTTCTTCGATTCTCTTATCAGGAGTGGTACGTTATAAATGTCAACTGATTAAACAGCGATAAAAAATGTCACGTGTATCTCATCGCGTTTCCTTGTACGATTCGATCAATCGCATGAGTTTGTTTAAATCGTTTATTTTTATCTACTTCGCAACATCAGATCACATCTTCAGATAAATTTGTTAAAATATTTATCGACCACTTCTATTTGCAAACATATGTATGCGAAGATTTTCAATCATCTCAGAACTGTTTTTGAGTTGTCATCGTTCTAAATCATTCTAAAATATGGATTTTTTGAAAGGATAATCAGTGAATTATTATGACGCATGTTTCCTTATTTTTATCACTTGTTATGTCATTATTAACTAATGCCAAGTCTGATTAAGCTGTTAATACTACTTATTATTACTTTATTGAACATTTTTTATATGTTTTCCACTTTTACTCTTGCACTTCATTAATGAGTTTATTTGATTTTTGATTTTTGTTTTTTGTTTTTTTTTTTTTTTTTTTTCAGAAAGGACCACAAGATTTGAACCCAAATTGGCTGACTACTAAGGTTCCAAATATCGTTAAAGTAAGTAATTGAAACTGAGTTATTATAAAATAATTCACATTTCATTTCATATATATGTTTTAAAAAATCTATTAACAATATAATTTTTAATGTTATTCAGTTTTTGTTTTCAGTTCCCATATTTCAATTTAAACTATTTTTCAACTTCATCTTAAATATCAGTTTTTATCACAAATAAAAACCTCTTTGGAAATAATGAACATACACAATCATTAGATTTATCTGACTGTATGGTCTGAAAACCTCATTTATCCTAATTCATATTGAGACACTGCAATAAGATAAAATAAGTCTTTCATTTTGGTATCTCGCTATTAAATTGACAACTTTTCTTCACTTGATATACCTAATTGAAAAAACTACAATGTACGTGCCACGGATAAATAAAGTCAAAAGTCCTTCGGAAGTAAAAGTAGTTCGTTTTCAGACGCAAGTTGAGACCATGATGAAATTTAAATCTTTTGTAGTTCAATATTAGAATCATAATGACTTATTGGTTACGTGTTTTCGCGTGGGAAGAATTTGAAACGCATTTTTCAGACAATTACAAATCTGCACACTTCCATACATATCAATGTCTTGCTTCAACACAAACAACAACATAATCGAAAAAGAACAACTTTTTTCATTGAAGAATCGATATTAGTTTTAAATTCAACTTTAAAATAAAAAGCCAACCTAGAATATACTGTTTCATTATCTAATAATGATCACTTTTTTCGTAGGTATTATTAATTTTCATCCGAGATGATCATCAGTTGGAAAATATATCATCCATTATACGGAGACTGAACTGGCACGTAACTGTAGCCACCTGTGCTGCAAAAGCTTTGGAGACTTTTCAAACACGTTACCATGATTTAGTCATTATCGACCACAGAGGATCTCAAGCGCAGGAAGCTGACGAAATATGCAGGTTTGTTTGGTTTGATTAATTCATTGAATTGAAAAATTAAACAATATTTAAACAAAAATATATATATATTGATTTCTAATATTTACAGGTCATTAAGGAGTTGCAGTTATCATCACAGTTCAGTGATTGTAGCATTTGTAAAAAAGTCGTGAGTAAAAAAATGTTGACAAATAAATGCCTTTCCTTTACTGATCATTTATTCATATTGTTTCAACGACGTTTCAGGTATTTAATGTCTGGAGACAACACCGAGGCGGTTGCTTTTGAACTGCTCGAAGTCGGTTATAATCGGGTAAAATTTCTTTCTCATCAGATAAATTGTGATATATAAATATCACATAATTATGCAGTTTGGGTGTATAATTATTTGTTTGAATTATAATTCAGTGATATTAAGTACACCTGAAAGTACCTTAATTTTATATCTCCTAATATTCGATGTGACACAACATGATAATATGATTAAATGTGTAATTAGGTCCTGATAGAAAGTTCTCACGAGGAAATTTTGGTCAACGAACTTATCGGAATTTATGCAAGCGAGGTCAAGCCCAAGGCACAATTAGCTGCGGCGCATGCTTTATGCTTAGCAGTTGACCGTTGTAGGGATATGGTCCATGTAACTGATTCTGATCATATAGTCATGGTAAGTTTGACCCCTAGTGATATCAACTCATTTAAATTTAATAACCACGAGCTTTTCGATCAATAACTCACGTTTAAAGAGGAATAAAATATTTCATGTTTTCTTTGTGTATAAATAAATGAACCAATTTCGATGATTTTGTTCTCATTTCAGTTCGGCAATAAAGTGAGTGAAAAGTTGCTGGGCTACAAACTCGAGGAGCTGATCGGGAGAAATTTGTCCGAGGTTATTTCTTGTGAGAACTTTGCGCTGATGAATCAACAATTACAAAGGGGCCGCGAGTTTGAAGGGAACATGAATTGCAAGAGAAAATTCTGTGAAACCATCACAATCAATTGCAGAATCGTACCTTTCTCTGCTTATGGCAAGTGAGTTTGGTATTTTTAACTTAATACCTTAACGCTAATTATGCCGTACTTGAACCACTCTTAATGGAAACCATTTATTTTGCATCACCTTTTATGTCAGATTGAAAATAATAATGCGATGTGTGCGTATTCGTTTTTTTTCTTTTTTCACTCTTTCAGTAGTTTTATTGCCATCTTGTATTTTCATTTTAGTTCAATATGATGAATTATTATTCTGACATATGCAATTTCCTTTCAGGAAACCTACTCATTACATTTATATTCACGACACAACCTATCTACTAGATAACATGAACGTGATGGCAACAATGAATTCAGGATCGCAACAACATTCTAGAGGAAGCTTAAACTCTCTTAGAAGGGTATCTTTCGACGTCAGGTCTACAGGGAGCGATAGTAATAGCTTTTTTTAACTTCAAACTTGTTTTATTCATTTTTCAATTAACTTCCGCCCTAAACTTTTGATATTTAATTATTTTAACGTTACATAATCAATGCTATGAGAGTAACAATATTTTTCAAAGACCAACTAAGCCTTCCATGATTTTGTTCATATTTATTGCAAATTTATTATGTCTTGTAAAATCACAATTTTGTATAATTTATTATTAATTTAATTGAAGTTTAATTTTTATTTGAATTTAAAAAATTAATATCAATTTAAAAAAGCTATGTTTATGTAAATATTATTCATTAGGGTTGAAGTAGGGATAAGAAAAGTGTATGTAAACTTAATTATCGCGGTTATTTTATCTTTCTTTGTTTTTATCTTTTTGTTGTAAATATATGCTCGTTTGATGCGGAAATATTATAAATGGACATTTATTTTTGTAAATTTTTATTTTTAGGTCACATGATTCTGTGAAATTTTTCTTGGGAAGACATTTAATTTATGGTTTTGTTTTTATCAAATATAATGTGTTATTTGTTTTTAGCACAAAGACGTTTAAGTTTGGCAAAATTATACAATCTACCATTGGAGGCTCCTATCACTAAAGTAATTTTTTGGTTGACTAACGCAATGACTGAAACGACCAATCCGGAAGTCGCAATGCAGATTGAAAAAGTATACTATGTTAATTATAATTAGTTTATTTCACCTTAACAGTTTCTGATACTCAATTTTAGTTATCTGACTTTTTAGGCCATCGAGACGCTCAAGACAACTGAGTTGTATGTGCCATACATGAAAGAGGACACTAAAATTAATAGCGACCCCGTTACATCTGATCTCATTGGTGCTTTGTTATCGGTAAAAGTTAACAATTTTTCGTTTGAATTGAGCGATGTTCTGTCATTATGGTATTTTAAAAACTTTTCTCAGCCTTATTTTAACTTCTCATGTTTAACAAATTCAACTTTTCTCTTCATTTTAAGGCTCCACAATATGGTAGAGACTCGCGCAGGTCTTCCAATGATTCTTCTGGTCGAGTTTCGAACACTGTTAATAAAGTTTTGCAACAAAATAATCGCCCATTGCAAAATAAAGGCATCAAAGGACCACAGGAAATTGAACAATTACTTGAAACTTGTCTTGATTGGGACTTTGATATTTTCAAACTAGAAGTTCTATCAGGAAACAGGTTCGTAGTAAATAATTTATATTTATTTTCTGATTTTTTTCTTTTTCTCTTTTTATCTTTATCTTAAAAAGTAGATTTTTTATTTATAATAAAAATTAATATTCAAAAATTATTATAATAAATATTATTTAACTCTATTGGTGTTCCAGACCACTTGTTTATTTGGGAATGCCTATTATGCATATCTTCGAAGTTTCAGCAAAATTAGGATGTAGTGAAAAAATAATTCAAAATTGGCTTACACTTTTGGAGGCAAATTATTGTCAGGACAATTATTATCATAACTCTACCCATGCTGCTGACGTTATGCAAGCAATAGCAAAATTTTTGAGGTCTGAAAAACTAATAGTTATTTTAGACCCTTTCGATGACGTAGCTGCGTTAATCGCGGCTGCAGCTCATGACATCGGACATCCTGGAAGATCTAAGTATTACATTTTTTTAATCATTTTGATTTTTAAATTAAAATATTGAGGTTTCAGTATTTAAGTCTTTACACGCCAAGATCTCAAAAAATACCATTTTTCAAAAATTAATATTATTGTATTACACCATTTTTACACTACAGTTTTTAATATAAAATAACCTTCTAACTTATACGAAATCACTTCACGTCATTTTTATTGTATATTTTCTAATTAACGTTAAAAAATGGTTTACTTTTTGAGAATTTATGTAATCAATTTTTAAATCTTTTAAATTAAAACTTATCCTGATAGCCATAATTAAAATAAATAATTTACGTTCTGATTTTATCTAAGAATCACTTAATATGTAATATCAATGTTTCTGGAATGTTATTAAACAATATTTTTTAGTTTTTGTTCTTCAAGTATGTTATAAATATTAAAAAATGCAAATTCTTTTTTGTCAATGCATCAGTCATTCAAAATCATGTAATCGTAGTAAGTAGCTACTACTTAAAAATCTGGTTTCAATTTATCGACTGAACAGTTACCGATTAAGAAGAAAACATCAGTATAAAACATTCGTTATTCATTATGCTACATCAAATGGATAATTGCAATTTTACAATGTTTTTGAAATAATTTCAACATTTTAATTCAAAAGAAAATTTGAATCATATCACTTTTAATTTTAATTTAAATTAAATTTAATATTGGTTATCATGAACGAACTAAATTTATTAAATTCTTATAAAACTGCAGAAATTTACAATAAAAAAACTAATCAATAAAAGCTTCATGATTAAACAATCATAAGAAAAATTGAATGATACATTTCTTTCAACACTTTTAACTAAAATATGAGATGAAAAATTCAATTAACTAAATCTAACAAATTCTAAGCATCTGAAATTTTTTAAAAATCCTTAGTTTAGTTAACAAATTTACATCCAATGTGCTAATCAAAA
The DNA here is from genome assembly GCA_022817045.1 of Psix sp. ZL-2020. NCBI lineage: Eukaryota > Metazoa > Arthropoda > Insecta > Hymenoptera > Scelionidae > Psix > Psix sp. ZL-2020. The sequence goes on from JABFQD010002644.1 coordinate 6,462, forward strand.
TGATTGATCTTATATAAATAAAAGGTATTTTGAATTGACATATTCTAATATTAATTTTTGAATTGAATAATTTTATCAAAATATTATTTCTATTGTATTAAACGTTTATAATACATAATTTTAATTTAGATTTTTTAAGTATACATGTGTCAAGTTTATCATAAAAGTTTTATAGATTTTGAATGCAATTTAAACTTTGTTCTGACCAGTCTTTATAGAGTACAGTTATTCGTGATGTTTTAAAAATGAATTTTCTTTTGGTCATTAGATTGGTTATTTTAAATCAGCATAAAATTAATTTTTTAATATATCACCATAATTGAAAAAAGTTTTAATGACTTTTTTTAGAAAATTTTTTGTTGTTGTTCTATGCTTTTCTATTGATTGATAAGTAATTTTCTATATATTATGAGAATTTATTAAGCTTATTCAAAATTCAAAATAATGTGTTTAGAATATGTGGTATATATAGTATCTCGTGCAATATTGTTGTTTTCAAACAAATTAATAGTCTTATGTAAATTTGAAAGTAAGTTACATAGTTTAAGCTAATACCAGTTATTCGTTATTCAGTTTATTCATTCATCAGCTAATTATTTGCAGTGGAAGTGAATTAAAAATCCAGCACTGACATTAATCACAGTAAGTTATCTTTAATTGAAGATAGAAAAAGTTTCTAATAAAACAAATAAAGAAAAAAATATTACCTGCCCACATATCAAAATATAACTTATGATTAATTGAAATGTAGTTAAAGTCCAGCGAAAATATTTATTTTGCGTCGGCCATTGACCGATGACATAGCACATAAGTTTTAATATTTTGTAATGTGTGTCGTAGATACTTGCACCTTTAGTATTTAAAATTTCTTCTGCGCAATCATGAAATAGCAATTTTTGTTTACATAACAATATATTAAGTAAAAATATTTGAGTATTTAGTTATTATTAAAATATAATAAATATTAATGGTTCGAATTTTCTTTTTCTTCGATGTATAATACAAGTATAATGTTAATTTCAATTAATGTTCAAAATAAACATGATTATTAGGATTTTTTGTAAGAAGTTCGAGATTCAGGTTATCTCTCATCCCTATTATCGGTATGGGGTCAAAAGTGAACATTTCGATGAAGAATAAATTTCTAAGAGGAGCACAGCTGGTGGGAAAGCGTAAGAACAGCTGTGTGCAGGAAGATAGCAGCAGTTTTTTGGTCTTATCAGATACTTACGCAATTTCATGAAAAATTATGCGATTATTGTTAAACTATTGTCTGAGTTCTCACAGTACCAAACATATTTCGAATTTGTGATTTAAGTATGCAACTGAAGCTGAGATTCGTCGGGAACTAATAGGTAATCATTTATGATCCTGAGGCAGATACAAAACAGCATGCGGACGCGTCTATGTACGAGTCTGAAGCTCAACACTTTTTGAAATGAGGACGGAAGATGGACTACTTTATTCAGAGTATTAAACCAGTGGAAAGACATCACCAGCAGAGTAAGAATATTCTGATTACAAACTTGTGGCGCTGGCATTCGTTGAATCTTTGGTAAAATTAAAATGTTTATTTATCGAAAGTATTTTGCAAGATTGTAACTAATTGTCAAGCTTTCATCTTAACAATGAACAATAAAGATTTTTGGTAAATTTATACTTTCGTCCCTTCCCCCTCCCCCAGCTCCTAACATGAGGGGTTAATGCTAGGGGACGGGAGAGTAAAGTTTATATTTACGAGATTTTTTTTAGAAACCCAGTGAATATTGTTTCTATACACTATTGAGAACCGTGTGGGCAAAAGCATAGGTCACTTCGATGCCCTAAGCAGGAATCTATCCTCAGAATGCTTGTTAGTAAATCAAGTGGGAGACAGATTGTTCCCTAGACTTCGACAGTCTTAGCAAGAGTAATGGTGCAGAAAAATGAAACGCATTTATAAAATGTATTTCTGTCAATTTGAATCAATTTGAATACTTAATATATATGAATGCGTTAATGAACCTGCAGTTTCCACGCCGAGAAAGCTCTTTCAATTAACCCTGCAGATCTTTGACCCTACGGTCACTCCAGTATTCCTATCTGCGTGGTATTTCTACCTTATATTTCTTCTGAAATAATATTCTTGTTGTTCTATCTAGGAGTGCGTTTGAATCCTGGCTAATTAAAAATTTGAGCCCATGATTTCAGCATGCTTTACTCTTTTATTTTTTCCCGTTTTCTTGCTGATTCAATGTCCATATCCCGCTCTGCCCCCTGTCTCCTCTTTTGCTGGTCTAGACTGTTCTGGCTTAGAAGTCTATTTATCACGACCATTGATATACTTCTTCTTATCCTTAAGCCCTGACCGAGTTTTCTTTTCATTCATCTCCTAGACTATAACTTATGCATATGTTAACTTTGATATTACGACAGCGGGGTGTAGCCACAGTGTCTTTTTTGGTTTCAAGTTCCATACCCCAGTTCTCCGGCCGCTCTGCCCTGCATCGGAAATCATACTACTTTCTTACATCGTTTCTGCAGGTGAGTTCGTCATATTAGTTTTGTGAACTACCGTTTTTATGGATTTTTTATATTGAATGCATGCTATTTTGCATGTAAATGTTGCTCTATGAGCATCTGACATTTTATATATACATCCACCAGCTCTTCCAGGGTCTTTAAAATCTACTGTTTTGAGGTAACTTCCGTTACTAGGTTTTCATATGAATGCCATTCTGGTTTCCTTCCATTTGATGAGTATATAACCAGGAGCAAATCATCTCTTTAGAAAATTGGTTATCAGTTCCAGATGTCAGTTTATCCCCTGCTGCAGAATTTTAGGGACAATACTGGTTTTGAGGCTTTAAAGATAAAGAAACTTTCAATCAATCACTTTACGTTTTCTTCTACTCCTCATTTGTTTCTTTTCCTTCGCCTCTTGAAACTAACAGTTTCTCCCCGAGTAGTTTTAAGTTAAGTCTTGTCAGAATGGGTGTCCATGTTCATAAAGTTTTAATTAAATGAATTCTGTGTAGAATATGCTCAAACTGTTATTTCTACCGCTAAATTTTAGTTCCCCAACGAAAGAAAGTAATACTGCTTACTTACGGTTTCTAATAAATTAATTTTTTGAGTCATCATTAGTACATGCCAAATTTCCACTTTCTGCCAATTCGATAGTTGCAAATTTGTTTTTGTGACATTTGTAATTGTTCGATATGCAACATTATATTGTTTAGCTAAGTTTATTTTTTATTTTTTTTCATAGGCCTCAAAGACCATAATATTTTCCTGATGTCAGACTTCAATAAGAACTTTACAACTATATACTTCGAATTGTTTGTTTACTGTAATCAAAGATTTTATTCGTTTTTTTTCAAGTAATATATTTGAATTCCAAATTAAATTTTGTTAAATTATTTATAGTTTTCATCCAAAATGATATAAACAGTAAAATATAATCCGATCTTCATTCATTTATTATTAAACTTATTCGATTGTAAATTTATCATTTTTCATTAAAATTGCAAACATTATTTTAGTACGTAATAATAAGTATGAAAAAATAAATTTCTTTTAAATTATAAAAATTATAATAATTTGAAATTTCATATTTCTGAAGGATTACGTAAAATAAAAATATTGTATGCTTACCTTTTTCTTAACATTCTTTGTTTAGGTCATTAATTACTAACTGAACACATATTTCGTTATATTTTTTCCTAAAATTATATTTGTTAGTATATCTAGGTTCTATTTCATGTGTGAAGGTTATTAATTGCCAAATTAATTAAGATTATTTGTAAATTCAGCACCATCTTCTGCAAGAGCGTCTACGGACTGTGTGTAGAGAGAGTATACCCATCCTCTCTTGTATGCTTGTATATTTTTTTGTTTGAAATGCGTTAAAGATTTTTTCAAAACTCCATAATAGTTTTATTTGTTAATACCTCAAGTTTCCTTGTCGTTCAGGCAATCGGCACATTCTTAGGATTTAAATTGTTTTTTATTTATTGTTTGCAAAGAATCATACACTGATTTTTTGTACTGCTGATTTAATTTGTTTGATTGAAAAAGCAAAAGATACTGCATATTGTAACGTGGTATATTGAAAATCATGGATTGGGCTTAACATGGAGCTCTAATTCCTGCATTTAATTATAATATTTAATTTCAAGTTTTTAGAAGCAACAAAAAATGTATATTTCAAGAAAGCCAATTTAATATTAAGTAAAATGTTAATTAAGCGAGGCACAAAATTAATTATAAACGACACTTAGGCTTCTTTTCTTTATAGTGAATTTAGATGGTTCATGCCCCCGAACCTTCTTCTGAAAAGTGGATTCGCCCGGCATAGCTTAATTTTTTATTTATTTTTTTTATTTTATTTGAAAATACTGTGTGTCGAGGTGAGGATCGCTTCGGCTGGGAAACAATTACAGCGGTCTACTTCACCAGGAAGAGAGAGAGAGAGCGCTGACGGTTAAGATATCCCGAGCCTCGTAGTAAAAGCAGCGCCACCGAATTCGCATATGAAAGTGTTAAAGGATGGTGGGGACTTGGCTATAAAACGCATGACTCATCCTCTTCTCTCTGTTTCTTGTTAAGGCCATTGTCATGATTTCTGGTGTTAATTGATTATTGAAAGAAAAAATAAATTTCGAGTGTAAAATTTCGATTCACTTCTAAGGTATTTTGAGTGGTCCTGTTTAGCAATTTTGATTTTGGTGAACAGCTCAGGATTATCAGGTTTGTTTAGTTTTCGTTTCTTGTAATTTTTATTTTGAAAGATCCATGTATTATAATAAAAGAGTAATTGATGTCAGTTATTGAGTTAAAATATTCCTGTGTATTACTTTAAATTAACTTGAATAATAATAATGATCTTTTAAAATGTTTATTTTAAATGAATTATTTATGATTGTTGAGTTATTATTGTATTTTCTAGAAATGATTAGACCGAGTTTCCTTGCGACGAAAGCGATGCAGAATTGCAACGTCCTAAACTTCACGATTTGGATGGCTGGATTTTTGTTTAAAAATTTTAGATGATTGAACCAAACCTTGCGCCCAATTCTACTTTTGCGAAATAAATTGTTATTGCGAGCTCTTTTTTAATCTATTTGATAATTTAATTCTTGAGATTATAAATGTTAGATTTTACAGATTAATTGGAAATATTAAAATTATGTTTGCACGTTCTATTCGAGTTAAAGTCTAGATCTAGTTTATACTATCATTATTGTTTGGAGCCTCGCGCTAAAGTTTAGTCTTTTTAAATTCTTCAACTCATAGAGATGCTTTAATGATCGCAAAACGTAACGAAACAAAATGAAAGTCCACGTTACAATATGTGTTAAAAAAGTTTTGCTTTAGCAATAACCTGTTTGTGTTACGATTTAAGCTACGTTTTGGTATTCTGTTACGTGATTACATACGATTTATAATTATTTTGAATTAAACACGTTTTGTACTTGAGTGAAATATGACTAAAAAAACTAATTTAAAAGCCATTTGAGATAAACATGAGTAATAGTACTGCTTGATTATCCAATAATCATAACTTTAAGGAAAAATATACGATTTGACCGAAATTGACTATAAAATTTTCTAAAATAAGTTGCTAGAAAGATTTCTATTTGGTCCGTTAACGTTGTATAGTAATTAAATAGCCGTTTTTAAAATGTTTTGGTATGCTGTTAGTGCGTTAACCTCACGTGTAGTAATACGCTTTTTTAGATATCACAGTGTCTATAATAAATTTTGCATACTTAAGATCGTAAAATGAATACTAAGAAACATTTCTAATAGATAATTAATTTGTCAAAAATTCATAAGTAGCATACTCCACTAGGCAAGTGATGTTACTGTAAGGTGGGATCTTGAATGTTTGAAAATAATTTCTGTTAAGGTTTTAATTAGATTATGATATATTTTGAAGATGTTCTTGTATGTATTTAAGCGTTCCAAATTAAGTATATGTGAAGACTTTCAAATTGTGTCACAAAACAATACTTCCAAACCATGCTTCATTAATCAGAAATGCTTGATATTCACAATATCGTTAGTATTTTGCACTAATGTTAATAATTTTACAATTATATTACAATTTTTTCTAGTAGACATATTATAAATAAATAGGATACAAGGAATCGCTTAACGCTTTTGGTGATATGTAAAATACATATAAACATATTCAAAACAATAGGCTATCTACATGTCTAAAATAGACGCTTTGTAAGAGTCCGCCAGCGTATTAGAAATCAATTTCTATTCGATATTTTCGAAAAGCGTTAAAATCAAAAAGTTTCGCTTTTACCATGTTTTATTTATTGCAAAATATGCCCTCTTCCGAAAAACACGAATCTTTTGAAATTAATTTCTTATTATGTTTAAATAATTATAAAGTAGAAACATTTTGATAGAATTTTTGCAGTTATTTAAAAAAATCGATTTGATAAAGATTTTGTTAAATATTTTACATTGTTTATTCATATAGTTAAACTCGGGCACATTTGTAGAAATCAGGACACTGTATTTACTCTATCGGCCCCGAAACTGTAAAATCTCGAAAGAAAACGGAAAGTACGACGTGAAATGAAATAAGCTTTAATGAAAAAAAAGAGGACTCAAACAATTTCAGTTATCACCTTTAAAAGTCTCATCCAAAAACAAGTGGTGACTTTGTATGAAGTACGTCAAGTTATTTATAGTTGCAAAAATTAAAATCCGACCAACATCCTGAAGACATTATTACTATTGAATTAGGTAACCTGATTCTTTTGACCGTCCGCCTGGAGTTTTCGCGATTACTTGATGGGTGATGATGAGTAATCTGATTCTTCAGGAACTTGAAGAACTGTTTTTTGGTCACCGACACCTCGAATGTGAGTCTTCGCCGGATATGTGGCACGTTGTTGATACACCTAATACGTTCGATCAGATTTTTCGTCTTTTTTGTATATAGATAGTTATATGTATTTCGTAAAACACCGCTGTGTAGAGTCACAAATGATAAAACTTTTGGATTAAAGTTTACTACAGATAAAAATGTATTGACTTAAGGAAGAAAGGACTAAATTCTTCATTAAAATAATATGTCGATGTAAAATTTAGCAATTATCTGTAACTTCTTTACAAAAATGTTGCTTATATGTATTGTATATATGAAGAACGCCTGAAATACATAGCGTTATTGTTGGTGTTTTACAGGATTGGTACTATTAATAGAGAATATTATTATGATGCAATACTTTAGCTAAAGTTACTAAATGATATGAGCATTGATGAAAAATATCTTGTGAAATTAAATGCAATTGCCAATAAATCAATGAAAATTATCTTTATATGGTTGTTATGGCTCACTTTTATAGGTTGTTAGCTATTATTATAATAAGCGAGCAACGAAAGATACTCCTATTATTATCACGGTTGTTATCATTACAATATGGATATCATTACAAATGGATATCAGGATATCCATTCAAAACGAAAATACGTTAGAGTATAAACTAACTGGTATCTTTGCTTTAATGAATATCTGCGACTCGTAAGTACTGAAAAATATAATGCAACATAGAAAATAAAATAATCATTGAATTAGACACTGAGCCGATAAATACATTGTTTTCATTGCATATACTGACAACTGACAACTGTGAACTCTGCGTCACCAACTAATTATGTTGGAACATTGAAATAGTTCACAAAAAATCTAAAAACATTGCGAGATTAATGAATCAATTTTGAGATTTACGTATTCAACCATGTTTCATGATGAGATAAGTAATTTCAATTATTTATTTTTTCAACATCCGATTAAATAAAATTATATTGAATTATAGTTGTTATTTTAAGATTAATGTTTCAAATTTATTATAAAAATAAAAAAAAAATAAAACGTGGTCATCATAGTATTCTATTCAAACACCTTCCAGAAGTATATTTAAATATTTGTATATTAGTTTCGTAATTGCTCAATTTTAAGTAATTGATCAAATGCTAAACATACTTTTAATTGATTAATCGATTCTTACATTTACAAAATATGGGAAGTAATTGACGTATCAATTTTACCACAGAAAAAGATATAGTACAAATTATATTATAAATAACTATAAATTTATGTGTTATAAATAAATAATTTTGCCTTCGAAGGAACTTTTTCATTTTTCAAAAAACTATTGTTTATGACGTTTCGAAATTTTTATTATTTCCTCATCAGATCTAAAAATGTACATCATAAATTAAAATTCATCTAAAATCTGTATATGAAATTTCGAATAATATTACAT
>JABFQD010002645.1:0-14730 GCA_022817045.1 Psix sp. ZL-2020
TTAGAACCTTAGAATTTTCAGACAATTAACTTGCAGCTGATATTTTTCTTGATGAGCTATTAATCTACTTAATGTAATACTCGTTATCACTATAGAGTATGTAACAAATTTTATTTGTATCAATTTTTGTCTATACGGCCGATTATGTAAAGCATAAGGTCATATTTTTAATATACTTTTATAAATGAAATAGACCAATTGAATAAGATCACTAATACAATTTTAGTTAACCTTTTTTGAAATGAAAAAAAACCTTGATTCAAAACCCATTCGTTTGATTTAATGTATTAGGTGAATATATTTTAGATTTTAGGATTGGGTAATGCTTCTTATGAATGTCCTTGGCTTCACATTCCCAAAAAATATGTATATATTTTGATGATGATTCAACGTTTCTCTAACGTACCATTTCACTTAACAGCCGGAAAAGTAGTCACTGTATCCATGCAAACTTTTTCTGAAGTAAGTTAGTCAATTTATAACATTTTTTAAATATAATTAGATTTCTTTTAAATTATATTGTTACATTGTTTCGAAATAATTCTTTGTTCATTTATATTATTCTTTACTGGGAAGCTATTCTTTTTTAAGTTATTTTATTTTGTTCGAATGTAGTCATAATTTATATATTTTCTAATTATTTTTAGGTACTGAAAAAATCATTAACTCTATTTAATGTTTTGAGATCTGCATTTTAAATTGTAACTGTTGCATAAGTTACGTAATAATATAAAATATTTCTCAAAGTATGTATAAACGTCGTTTATTAAAAAAATTGTTCATCTGTGTAAAGTTGTGTCTATCGTTTTTTAAAATAAAACCTATTATTAAAGCTTTAATTATGAAAACATAAAATTGTGGAAAACATACAATAAGTAATAGTTAGAAATTTGTTTAATAAACTGGTATACTATTTAGACTAACTAAATAGTATCAAAAAATAAGATGGTGTCTCGTGCTAAATATTGTAACCTGATACACTTGTGTATTATTCATATCGCTATTACTAGTGACACCGGCCAGGGCATGCGCAGTGGCGCCATGCACTAGTATGCTAGAATTTATGAATTTTGTGATAAATAATTGATTAATTTCACTTTGAAGTTTATTTAAAAGATTTGGTACTATAAAAATAGTACCAAATCATTTTCTCATGTCTATGACGTCACAATTGTTGCTAGGCGGATAAATTATTGACATAAAAACTGAAATAAACAATAAATAAATATGAAATAATATATACTCTTAATCAGCATGTCACACTGAAGAAATTCTTCTGTTTGTTTTTTTTTTTGTGTTTAATTTAACCCCACAAAATCAGAAACAACTTCAACCTGTGGACTGTGGTATATTATGCTATATTAAATGATATATTAAACCAGAATGTGTTAAGCTCAGTTGTCAAACTTAGTCTATGCTTAGTTATATTGTTCAAACTTGTACAAATTTTAATCGAATGAGTTTCAGTTTAGTAGTGTAATTCTAATTACTTTAATTAAAGACCATCACATACTGCACGAAGAAATCTATATTGTAAGAAACAAAAGCCGTCAATCACTTACAAGAAATGGATGTTTAACTAACTATACCAATACAAATTAACCTGACAGTAAGTTTTTATATATTAGAATACTAGCATTACTAAATTTTGTAAATGATATTGTATCTTTCATGACTGTAGGTAGAAGCTCAACATTCAAATTTTTATGCATATCATGATCTCATGTAAGATTATAAAAACGAATTCTTAATGGATGCATTTGATTTCGTATAATTCAGTTATAATAAACTTTAATATATATTAGAATAAGTATCAGAATAGATGTATTGTAGAAAGTATTAGAACATATTTTTAAAAATCATTTTGAATAAGCCATTCAAGATAATTAAATGAAAATTGTAATGAAAATATTGTCTAAATACTCTATGTGTTATAACGTGGCATATTAAACTCTTGACCTGAGCTTAAGATTGAGCTTTATTTTGTAATTGATTAAGAACATTCAATGTTAATTTTATAGGAATAACGGAGAGCAGAAAGATCAGAAAAACCTGCTTACATGAATGTCGTAGTGATAAGATAGAATAAGATAAATAAAGTAATCATTTGGGCATTGAAGCTTCTGTCGTGTATAGCAAATGTAGATGGATCAGGTCCTCGGATCTTCTTCTGAAAAGCGGACTCGCCCAGCATAGCTTTATTCCAAAATAATGGGGGTCGAGGTGAGGATTGTTTTAGCTGGGAAACGACTGCAGCGACCTGAATTACTGGGAGAAAAGACAGCGCTGACAGTTGAGATATCTTCATCTTCATCTTCATATCAAACAGCGCCACCGAGGCAAGCGCTCCCAGATTCAAAAAATGAATGAGTTAAGGGTGGTGAGGGATTGCCTATAAAAGCATGACCCATTCTCTTCTCTCTCTCCACCTATGGCCATGGTCAGAATTCATAGTGCCATTTATATGTTTAAATAATTAGTTAATTTAGTGTGATGTAATTTAAGAACAATAAGATGCGTTTTAAGGGTCTTGTCTTACCATAAATCGATGAAAAATAGAAAAACATACAGTTAACTACATCTTTCACAGAGTAAAATGAATTCCCATTAGTAAGAATAATGGGTCTGAAATTACCCACTTCAGTGTACCTGCCTTTGCTAAATTTTGGCCTTAATACTACCCTAGTTTCATTCCATTTACTGAGTATATAACCAACCGCCAACGATCGCCTAAGGATCTTGGTTATCAGTCTCAGACTCAAAGGCCCTCTTACAGTATTGTAGGAAATATGCCGTCTGGTCCCGGGACCTTGTAGGCATCGAAGCTATCAATCAACCATTTCATCTACTCTAGCGTAACTGTTTGTGCAGCCACCTTCAGTCAGTTTCTCCGTTGGTACCGATTGGCCCGTGTGTAAGCGTACTTCCCATCTCAATATCGAAAAAGTTCTTTCTAAGCAAATTTGTAAATCTCAGTTTTTTTCCACGGTCTTTTGGAAATCACTCGACTTATCTCTCAGTAATATCTGCTTGGCATTGTTGTGCTGGCGAAAATCCAGGACAGCCTAGCAGTTTCTAGTATGCTGTAAATTCTGGAGTAGAACTCCCCCATGCTTTTCTTTCAGATTTCTCTACTGCTTTCTTGAATGCTCTCATTAGATTCTTATAGGAATCTCAATTCTTGGGCTTACTTCTTTTCTTTACTTTGTCAAAGACTTTTTTCGCTTTTCATCTTAATTCCTCCAGATTAATCTTCTACATAGAGCTGACTTTAATGGTGATCTAATTGTTAAATGATAGTTGTTTTTATAAGTTCTAACTGCAACCGGTTTAGCGGTCCAACTGTTCATTCCAGATCGGCTCTGACCCTTACTTACCCTGCATCAATTTTAGTTTCTCTGCCAGTTACGATCGGTACTTCACCTAATCAGTCGTCTTGGGGTTTCCATCCCAGACCTTTTTCTTAATCGTGACGAATTCGGATAGGATCATCCTGTATTACAACATAGATGGTTCCTCATTCACCCTCCAGCTATGTATATCTCTTTTTCGGCTTACTTTAAACAAGGTTAGGTCAAATAGTCCTTTCGTTCAAAAGACTAGTACGGGGAAAGAGAAACAATTACGCGGCATGACTAGTATACCTGTTTGATGTGAAAATCCTCCTTCTTTGAAATTGTTCTTGTTGATGCACGACGCGTTAAATATATCAACGATCGTGTAGTCAATATAACCGAGACGCGGTCACGTCTTGCTCCAAGTACGCAGCACCAAATCCCAGCGATACACTTACATTGATGTACGGAAACTCATCGTGACTCGCGTTTATCGACCGAAGCACATTCTATTCTAATTCACCATAGATAAGAAGTTCTCATTATAATATTGATTATTATTGTTATCATAATTTTTTTTTATAGTACGCGAATTCTTTCTAGTACCAAGTGACCAATTTTTTGGAAAATAGAATAACTAGCATATGTAATATGTATGTAAAAAGAAGCAAAACTGAAGAATCCAATACAACTAACGAATGTAGAAGAATATTATTCATAACATATGTAAGAGGAAAAACATATTTACTTGTCATTTTTGTATTACACTAATTTTAATGGAAAAGTCATATAGACTTAATTTACATATTTGTGTATAGAAATTTATATTTCATATATTGGTAAATTATATTTTTAATATTTGACTTAGACGAAAAGTATTTGGCTTACATTTTATTTCACCACTTTCTTTGGTGGAATATTATTGACTTAATGAGTATTTTTCATCACGCAACATAATAATTGTCATTTACAATAGTGTTTGAACATTAAAGTTCGTTAAAAAGTACTTTTCTAACGTTACACTTCATCACGGTCTTTGGCGGAATCATTTTGTCTTGGGTTGCCACGGTCTTCGATCTCGGAACAAACTAAAAATCCAGATGGCGCTCCTTAAATAGGCGACGTCAGTTCGTTGACTGTTAAAGTGGCTGCATCACGGCCCCAAATAATTTTTATCTCTTTTTTGTTGCTATGTTTTGTTTGGCTGCGATGAGCAAGGAACTGGAAAGAATCTCTGCTTGGTTCGTCTATGCTGACATCCTGCTGGTAAGATCTTCGGTTCACTGGTGGAGGTTATGTTGATGGATATCACCTTGGAATTCTCGCTGCTTCAAGTCTTGGAACTTTTTTCTCCGTTCAATTATATCGCAAAGAATGCTATGTAGTAATCTAATTCAGTTATTTATTATTCATTTGACATCTATTTGGCTCAAGTATTCTTTGTTGACATTTCATACTATTTTTCGAAGGTGAATTCATACATTTTAAAACAAAATACATTTTCAATATGTATAATAATATATAATAATTATAATATATAAGTCATGATATCTGATCAGCTCAGTCGTTTCGAGTCCAAGTAACAAGGTTTAAGCAAGGTTAAGGTAACCTGTAATTTGCAATTAAATGCCACATTACAATATAAAGCAAAAAGATGCTACGCCTGTTCATGCAATATAGGTCGGTCATAGGCACAGACTGGGGATTACAACCAAAAAACACAATGCTGTGACTGTATCGAACCATAATACCTAAATTGACGTATGCTTTTGTCGTATGGCGGAAGATCACTGTTAAGGAAATACAAGTAAGAACACATTCAAGGAGTAGAACTCAGAAAAGCCTTTGGTGTTCGGAGAAGTACTCCCATAGGCGCAATCAACAGACCAGACCAGCGTAGATATGGAGATTGTGAGAAAGGTGATTAAGACAGCTCACAAGCAGATTTACAGAGGACATTGGCGAATCATGGAAAAACTGGACACGCAGAAATTGTGGGGCAAATCATTTTTATCGTCTACGAGTAGATAGGTCTCTTCTATCAGTTAGAGTTGAACGAAATTAAATACAGAACTGCCAACCTCCTCTATATATAATTCGTTTTTGCAGAGTCGTGTACGATAGGTTATGTAACTGGAAATCAAATTATGTTGGCAGCCCAAAAGGTTGCTTACATGTTTTATTTTTGAGTGACGTAAATAACATTTCTGTGAATGACTACCCAGAATAGCCTGAAAAATTGAAGACATTGAAAATAGCGTTTTACTCGTTGATGTAGTAGACAATTCTATTTTTGTATTAATGTAAACACACGCCACATGGATGATTTTATCAATGTGGGATAAGGTTTCAACATCAATTTTATTCAACATTTCACATAGCTTTATTCGTTGAATGGCGCGTTCAATGTGTATCCGAATTGGAGCTAAAGCATATCCTTTAAGAATTTCCTCCCTGAGAGTAACACCGAACAGAGGTTTGGCCAATGTGCCCTTTCGTTGTTGTAATTTCGACTTAATTTTTGGCTTAAAACTTTATCTTAAACGACTTAAACTTTTATCTGCAAGAATCAAATCTTCAGGCTCTCTTAAATTTATAAAACCGCTTTGATTAGTTATTAGACTGTCAGTTGCCCGACCACCGAAATTTTTCGATAAAAACTTAATTAGACCGATCGGACTGATCGCAATCAAATACTTAACGGTATGGTGACTTTTATAACTCAAGTACAACAATATCTGCTGTTCAACCGTTCACGGCTTGTTACAGAATATCTCTGTGCAATCTAATGTCGCTCTGCTGTTGGGGTGGATTTTGAATGTTTTTGGCAGGGTTTTTTGTATAGCTTCTATGCTAGGCTAAAACATTCACGTCTTCATATTTTCATAAATTGTTTTCAATGTATTATACAAAATCTGACTAGCTGTACTGTGCGAAACCTTGACTAACCTGGAAAGACCACAAAAATGTAAGTCAATTTTTAATTTCATTACAAACAATACAAATCGAGTTGCCGCGCTCAGTATTCTATAATAATGTCCGATCGCTTTTGGGTAAATGAATTTTAATAAAATTTTAAAAAAGGTGAGAGAAACGCCACGCAACTCTTTAATCGCGGCATCGCTATGGAGGTCCCCAAAGGCGTAAAAACCAAATTTCATCTGAAGATCCCATGATTGAACATGGTAGTCGATGATTAGTTTTTGCTCTTTTTGTTTACTCGTATTAATGAAGATATCGCACTAAGCCTCCGATTCGTTGGTTACTGAATTCATCGAACAGAAAAATGTGTTGGGGATATTATCAGATGGATTAAAATCACTGCAGGCTGTGAATTTCGTTTGAATTGCGACATCCATTGTTACCTTTTCACGCAAGTGACAGTCCATTCCAACTTTTTCTAAATCGAAGTTGTCATTTAAACCCAAAATAAATCAATAAAAATTTAAAAAAATGAAATGTTTTTTGATTAGGCAAGTATCCTATTACTGTTATTTTCAATGTTAATTCATCTTTTTTTTTACTTCCTGACAGAGTGAGATTGTCGCTCATCTATAACTTCTTTCTTTCATTCCTGTTGATTAATCAGCAATCCCGACTTGTTTCGAGTATTCATGCTTTTTATAAACCGGCGAAAAAATCGTTGGGTTGAACGCTATGTTGCGAGGATCGTCAGATTTTCGATTTCCGGCAAAATATTTCTTCCGGATCTTAAAAAGAACGAAGTTCTGTTCGTTAGTATTTGTAGTGAATTTGGCAGTCGAACATGTTTTATCTATTGCTTTGACATTGTATATTTGTGCGAAATCTTAGCTAATACAGTAGATTTATTTTTTAAAACGTTTTATCTCCAGAAAATTATTTCGATGAATACATCACAACTGTTTGGACATATATAGAAGCATATGTGTTTTGAATTTAAAGTCAACGACTAAACAGTTCGGTAATTAAAAGATTGAAAGAATCTTAAAGATAACTAAAATATCACATGGGTAGTTGAAAAGGTAGTTTTTATGTATATATACTTTAGGGAAAAATAATTACAAGGAATTCATCGAGTTTCAAAGATTCATTAGATTTCTATCATGATTATATAGATTTATATATAATTATATGTGAAGATACATCGGAACAATGTAAAGTGTATTTCGTAAACAACTTATTAAATTAACATTAAATTTATAGTCTCATGCAACAATTCCGCGCTATACTATCAAAGATAGTATTTCTTTCGCAAATAACTTTTTTGATGAAAATGTAATGCCGTCTATAGAATCAAAAGTACTGTGTGTTTTAGATGGTCTTGTGGATAAAAAAATCTTGAATAAATTTGAGGCAATATATGAAAGTAGTGTAAATATTTATAAAAATTTGTCAACCGAATATTTAGCTTCGCACACTTTAAAACAAGATAGTGATTATACCAAGCCAGAGTCTTTTACAATTTGCAAAACAAATTACTCTATAGTTAATCAGAATAATACCATTTATATTAAATACCAGAAATAAACAGCCTTAATATACATGTTTCACATCTATAAACTGTTAAGAAATTATTGCAGTTGGATGGAGTGTACGATGTGGTATAAATAATTTGAAATCCTTAAAGAACGAACAGAAAACAATATTCAATTTTATAAAGGACGAATTTTGGAAAAATATAATT
Organism: Psix sp. ZL-2020; assembly: GCA_022817045.1. NCBI lineage: Eukaryota > Metazoa > Arthropoda > Insecta > Hymenoptera > Scelionidae > Psix > Psix sp. ZL-2020. The sequence goes on from JABFQD010002645.1 coordinate 8,002, forward strand.
TTGGCAAAAAAAGACCAGTTTTTGTATTTTACGACGATTTCGCAACTGGAAATACGCTTGGCAGCTATGGAGGTGAACAAAAATATGGTAGATTTTATGTTTCGGTTCTTCTATTTTCTACACATTTATTATGAAAAACAAAATACTATTTAATAGCAACTTATTTCTTACAAAGCACGAATAAATGTATGGCGATAATACTAATTTTGAAAAAGTCATGGAAGCCTCTCAAGTTTTGAGTAAATCTGATTTAGAAATCATTGTCGAAGGAATAAAACATACCGGATATTTAGAATGTTTTTTAGACTTGGATCACAAGTTAGGCTTTAATTCTTGCCGTAGATTTATTAAGAACTGTATAGCAAAAATATATCGTAGAATTTGTAAAGCCCCGAATGAGAAATGTCACACCACGGTTCAAGAAAATGCTACAAAGTTAAGAACTCGGAAAAATTACGAAACTAATGGTTGAAATTATTTCACTGTAAGAAACATTACAAAAATGTGCATTTTCAACAAACTTAATATCTTTCGCATAACGGAAAACCATACCGTCTATTTGCCGCGTGATATTTTATGGGTCATCAATTTTACAGTATCTCCAGTTCCAACTTATTATTTTGAGGAAAAAAAATTCTTTACATTGTTACAAGTTAATGACCACATTGTAATGGTGCCCACCGACCTCAACTACAGCAACAATTATCTATGTATCGAGTTTCCGTGAGCATTATCTACAATCCACAAGAAGACTGCACCTCCTGGCCTACTGACCTACTTTATCGGTATGATATTTGTATGACCTTTATATCCGATAGAGGTCATAAAGTAGATCAGGATCAGTTTTCCCGTAAATGAATTATTATAGTAAAGACTTGAAAATTGCAAAATATGACATTAAATGCAAGTCATTTCAGAACTCGAGTTTTGAAAAGAGAAAATCTAACAGAACGCTACTAGAAAACTACAACTAAGCGTAAGTATTCTTCGTTGATACGACTGTTGTGCTAAGCTACGCTCGTAACCAGCTTCATGTTGCTCATACCCTAATTTAACCTCCATCACGATCCTCTCCCTTAGAAATAACTGTGGACATCGATTCTTAATGTATCACAACTTCCAAGAAATCAGGTCAAATAAGGTAAAACGAAACATTGCTCATATATATAATATTAAAATCATAATATTAAAATTTGATTTTTGAATGATATATGTTATCAGTTAAACGTGAAACTTGAAAAAAATTTGTGATATTTCAGGTTAGAAACTTCAACTACATGCAGAAGTAAAATACTGGGAAGAAGTATTACGAAGACTTATTGAGGTAGTAAAAATTTACCTTCTTATGATCTTGGATTTCGGGGAAACGAACATTCATTATTTTCAAAATATAATGGAAATTATTTCGGTTGTCTAGAGTTGATTAGTCAGTTCGATATTTATCAAATACGATTTGCGAAGAATTAATTGACATTATGGGAGTACAGGTTCACATAAAAATTCTTCATAATTTACAAAAAGCGAAAACTACTCAATCAGTATTAATCGTACACCTTATTCTTAACATGTTAACCAACTAATATTTATCGTGCGACATATTAGCAATTGGGAGCCAGTCGAACGTTTTTGAAAGTTTATCCCAATAAGTTGTCGCGATTCTGAATATTTGGCAAACGTTGTTTTTTCTTTTTGCAGCCATAATAAAATTCTTATTCAAAATTGTCGCAAGGAATCATATGACAATGATTCCTTGTTCATGCTCCGAAATGCGTTACTATTACTATTAGTTATTTTCAGTAGATTAAAAAATTATAAACATTTTTTCTTAATCGTCTTATCGATGAGATGTTCTGACAACGTGTTTTGATTGAGAAAAAGTTGTCAAAAATCTTTCAGATACTACATGAGGAGCCCACAGGGATGCAGTCAGTATCGTAACAACTGGCCATAGTAAAATTATAAATGATTTGGATGTTTTAGCAATTGATTCCAGTAAAATTTTAGAAACAAAACTTGAAACACAAAACTTATTAAAGAAGATACTAACATTTTATCTGAAATGCAAGAAAATGGTGAAATCACGAAGAATTGGCCAAAATTAGGCATTCAAATGTAATTTACAAAGACATTGCAAAACGTCAACATCGATGGAGTTAACGTTTAACATTTTTTGATCGAAATAATTAACAGAATAACTTACCATTATTTGCCACCAACCCCTCCCCCCACCTTTTTAATAATAATCTAAAATGGACCAAAGTCTTCAGACGGTTGAAAGGGTTCATTTTCGGAGAGGTTTGTTTTCAATAGATTTAAATTAAGTTTCAATAACTATATTCACACAAACGAGCTAATCAAAATATTCAACAGCATAGCTAATTTCAGAGCAGGCAAATCCTGGATGGCCCATATGTCCACAAGCAGGCTTCTCAAGAACTACGTTATTCGGCATATTAACTACAATTCTATCATTTTGGAAGAGGTCCAGACCTGGTTCAACTCTCCTTCGGGATAGAATAACCCTTTTTAAGGAATATAAAAGGTCAAAAAGATTACAAGAATCAAAAAAGAAACTGTTGACAAGAAAAAAACTTCTGAAGGGAAAGAGACTCCCGAGACTTGAGAATACCAATTTATTTAAGATTAGATTTAAAACGAGTGATGTTCCTAGTACAGCACCTCTATGGGGAGTTTTGATATCCCCGAGCCGCGTCTCTGAGCCCCGAAAGAGGTGCAATCACTGTCAGCATTAAACTGGCCATGGATACTTATAAGGTGGATCGACACGAGGAAATTAAATTTTTAAATTAGCACAACAAGGTAGTTTTTCCAAAAAAAAAGATATTATGGAGAAAATGTTGCTCTTGATCTGAAAAATTTGATAAAGAAAGTTCTTAAAAAGCAGGAAGAAATATAAAAAATAAAGGCAAGGAAAGCATGAAAAAATGAAAGCTAGAAAGCAAACAATACTTTCTCGAGGTCTCGATGATGAAATAGTAATACAACAAGATACAGAAGCGGGAAATTGCGAAGAGAAAATCAGAAGAGATTGTGAAGACAAAATTAGAAAAAAAACCAGGGAAAGAAAGTCAGAAGAGACTGATAGTTTAAACTCAGTTGTCTCAAACAAATTTGCTACATTTTTTTATGAAAAAAAGTATTTTTTTAAAATGTAATTGATACTTTTATTAAAATTTGCTCCAGAAATAAGCTTAAAGTTATTATTATAGAGATTTTAACCAAAAATGACATTTTGGTTAAAATTCTGGTAGTTTCCCATAACAGCTAATGATATTAACTTCACCGAAGATATTTTTTAAAGAGACTTTTTTTTATTTTTGCAATAACCTAAATAATGTCATAGTTATAGGGCATTCTAATACAATGATTAGATTGTGGAGTCAATCAGAGAAGAGAAATACAGAATGTGATAAAATTGAAAATGCGCTATCAAACTCAAACCTACGGATTATTAATAATTAGAGTTTACATGAGTATCTAGTGATGACAAAAGCCGATCGACTTTAAATATCATGTTTATATCCCTGATTTAAGCTGCTGGTTTCAAATGAGATGTTCTAGATTACAACTTTTCTAGGTACCACTTTCCCATTAAGTTTTCTCTAAATAATGAAAAACCAAAATTTTAACCCTGCAGGCAAAAAATGTTACTGAGTATAATAAATTGCCCTGTCTTTATATCGAAATGTAGGAACCATCTGAATGTTTTGGATATACACGATACCCATTTATGCCATATCTTCACTAAAAAATTGATACATTTAATTTTCGAAGCGGGATAGAAAAAGATAAAAATAGTAAATAACTGGTCTTAAAAATATAATGCGAGTTGGAATCTAGAATGCTTTGAAATAATGTCTGATAACATCGAGAATTTGTAAATATTTAAAGAAAACCTTTCTCTGGATGATTTAAATCGTTATTTACAAGAAAAGAAGAAGGGAAAAAAAGAATTTAAAAAATAAGTTTTCTAAATTTTAAAGCGGATTTCTGTGATTCTCTATAAAAACTACTCCTCCTGTTTTCATATGGGAAAAAATCAATGTTATATAAAAATAAAAATCTTGAGTCAAATATACCCATCCTGATAAATGAGGTGGACTTTGATGTCATCGGTAGCGTCTATGATAATATTGCAAATGTATATCAGAAGATTGAGGATATACCTGATACAATTTAAAATTTGGAAACACACCAACATGAGTGGATAGTAGATATTAAACTTCTTGAAAGGGAAATGACTCATACTGAGTAATTCGCAAGATTCCACAGAAATTACACGAAAAAATATTACATCCCTTCAACTTAACTTTAGAGCCGAATAAAATTCCTTATTCATCAAAGGAATACTTCATTGTCTTTATTATTAAGACATTATTAACAACAGAAATTAGATAAATTTCTCTAAAAATTGCTTTATGAAGCTATTTAAGAAGATTATTTAGAGGTGAATAGAATTTTGAGCCGAAAAGAACGATGAAATACTTGCAGAGTAAGCAGGTTTCTAGAAAGCTAGAATTTGCCTATATAATGCAGCCACTTCGGTAGCTGACCTCAGAATAGTTTTCCGGATGAAAAATACAATGGAATAGTTCTTCTAGACATAGTGAGAACCTACGAAAACGTTGACCCGTTGCTGCTATTTAAAGAGAACCGTAGACAAGACGTTCCTCTTAAATTGAATAGAATGATTTCCTTGTATTTTGTTCGAATTATTTTTACGTTGCTTAGCTGGAAAAACTAATTTCCGAGCATTTAAATCCTCGAGCGTTTAAATCCAGAAATTTCAACCCTGGGAATTTTCTCAGATATTGTTGCACATCTCGCATTTATTGTTAACTATTTAGCCGTAGTTTCCTCAGTCGCTACAACGTCAAGAATGTCTTCATCTTCAAACATTCTCAATAAAGCGTCTGGCCCTTGATACTTTTCCGATGAAAATTTTCATAACGATACTCTAATAACTTCAGATACCAACGAGCTATATCATTGCTGTATCATACTATGGCCATGCCACTGCTCTGTTACTGTCATGCTATTTCCATGCTAATCCTATACTATGCCGTTTTATCGCTATACCATTGTTTTCCATTATCATACCACTACTTTGTTTTGATGTACCAATGACATGCCATAATCATATGTTAACCATGTCATAACCATGCCGAAGCCACGCTATAAATATGCCATACTTATCTCGCTTTACTCAAATTCGTATTTATCAAAGACAGTATGATTTTTCTTAATAACACCGAAAAAAGTACGAAAATGTAGCACGATTTTAAATTGGCCATAACTTTACCATTTTTAATCAAAAACAACAATTTTTTTCTTTTTGTTCAGAAAATGATCGATTTTCATAACCCATTATAAAAAATATAGGCTATGGGGGCAATGTTTTTCCCTGTACATGTTCAAATATTGGCAAATATTTTCAACAGAAATTTTCATTTGTTTACAGGATGTTTACACTAAGTGTTACTTTTTTTAGATAATTTTTTGTCAGTTTCTAAAAGAGAAGATCTTAAGTTTTATTATAGTAAAAAAAACCGTTTTCGATAAGAATCACGTAAGATACGGACGGTTGACAAAATTTCAACTTGGGCTAGGTGGCTGTTTTTGTGCGCAGTGTATTTGAAAATATGTTTGAAGAACGCTTAATAGGTTACAGTGATCTATCTTCACGACCTTTTAGATTCTCTGAACTAACTCTTTTAGATTTTTTTTGTATGAGACCATGTGAAATTCCAAGTTATGACTCAAAATCAGTTGTTATGAAAAATTCGAAATTTCGAAATAGGCAGAAAAATTTAAAAACAAAAGTTGGGAATTCGGAAAAAGATTTTTTTAAAAAAAGAAGATATTTTTGTAATTAATTCGATTTACAACTACACGATAAAATTGCTTCTAGGGAAAATCTTATAATATTGGTTGAATGTTATATTAAAAAGTCCTAGAACAGCTCCGATAGTTTCAAAAATAATTAGTAATTATTTTGAAAAATATAGAATTTTTCAGTTTGAAGAAACAGACAAATTTGAAAGTGTTTTTTTGATTATTCATGTTAAGTACCGTTTCATTACAATATTTTTCCCTCAGTATAAAATGTTATTTTTAACAGATATTAATAAAGAAAAAATTTATGATATGATATGATAAAAGTGAAAAATTTTAGATTATTCGTATTGCATCATTACTGTAGTATCTTTCTTATATTAACATTATTTTTCTATTATATGTTATCCACGATAAAAAAATCAGTAGGATATACCGTATATAAATGGTCAACTTCGAGCCCCTGGAACATGAGTTTGCGTCCCACCTTTAAGTGTATTAATTATGTCTACTTTAGGCGCATTTATAGACGATAATAAATGTAGCATAAAAATTAAAAACATTAATTACTATATATTATTAATATATATCAATAAATTTCTGCAACCTAGCCAGTTTTAAAACGATTTTTTTATAATTCATTTTAGTAAATAATAATAAAATGTAGGAAATCATATTAAAGTAATATTTATTCCCTTAAAACAGAAACAAAAATTGTAAAACTTCTAATGACGTTATACCAACATGGAACATATTTTCAAAACTAATGTACACAAATTAACACAAATATAATTTTTTTCAATTTTTTAAAATTATTTTTACAGTTTCGCCAACATAAAAGATAAATAATTATAAAATTTCATACAAAATTAG
>JABFQD010002646.1:0-14729 GCA_022817045.1 Psix sp. ZL-2020
TTATTAATAAATTTGTTACGGTTTGTTTCATTAAATAAAAACGAATATTTAAATGCAATTGGAATTTCAAAAATGGTATGTTGTAAAATAATTATATAATTCGTATTAATTTAATATGTCTTTATCTAATTTAAGGAATTTTCAAGAAAATATTGACAATCGAATTATAAATTATTTTTGGAGGTGGAAATCAGCTATTTACTTATAACGTTTATGATTTAAATGATTTATAATCATTGCACTAAGTTCATGATTAATTCAAGTTTCATTCTTATTCATCTAACCTTGATAAATAACCATAAATATATGCGAATAAAATGTTATATTCAATAAATTCAATTAAAAAACCTTTAAACATAAAAATACAAATGCAATTAATGAAACAAACCGTAACAAATTTATTAATAAGTTATTCCGATTTTTCTCTTAATTTATTTAAGATATGCATCTCTAAAATTATTATTACAACTAAATAATACAATCTTTTCCCACTATGATTCCATATATTAACGTACTATTGACTGAATAATAGTAAGCTTTCATGCAAGTAAAGTTCCAAATTTCCTTCATCGAACTCGATTCGATAATTTATATGTCCTTAATATGTTTCATAAAGTTGATTTTTACATTAGAATTTAATCATTTATATAATTGTTTCAGATGACTACCGGAAAAAGTATTTGTCTGCTCTTGGCTTTCGTGGCACTAACGTCCGCTTTCACCGTATCACATAAATTTCACAATGCAGGTAATAAAACAATTGTAACTGCGGTAAACGATTGTCGGCATTTCAGTAAAAATTAACATCTCTCATCTTACACACGGTAAAATTTCGCTAATCTTGAGCTTCGATCTGAGAAGTATACAGAAAAAGAGAATCTTTTCATAAACGGTAAAAGTGACGCAGCGATTAAGTCGAGTCGTAAAATCTCAAGAATGTAGAGCGATTTTAGTTGAATGTTCTTGATAAACGCTGTTTTTATATATCTAGTTTTATTACCGTGTTGTCTAGAAAAAATATGAATTTTCTCAACTTTCCCTGCGAAAATCGATTTGATCTGAAAAGTATTGGACGTCACTACATATTTTACCAACAATTTTACTGACAAACATTATCCAAAATTCCGTTATAGATTAATGTAATATAACTATTTTATTTTTATTGTTTCATATAAATATATATATTTATATTTCAATATGTAAGAAGTTTATGATCAGTCATTTTGAGTATTTACTCAAACTGTCTACTTTTAAATCACGTCATCAAAGATTTAACAATATATTAATCTAGAACATTTTTCATGTTAATCAAAGTATTCCTTTCTAGGAATAAAAATTGTTCCGCTGAAGATTTACATTCATTCGAATAATTCAAATTAGCAACTGTTATATTATAGTGACGATCTCATTTTTCTTTGACTCTTAACTTTCGAATTTCTCTAAAGGAGTCGTTTAGCCATTTAAATTTCAATAGGAATGCAGATGTACTTATATTTGCTCGAAATAAATGACTTCTGGCATAAATCTTGATAATCGACACAAAAACAGTGGGCTGAAAAAGTAAAAAAAACTTGGATAGAAAAAAGTATCTGGAACGAACATCGCAGACGCAAGGACCTTGCGAGGATCTTACGATGTGGGTCATAATATATCCGTATTATGCACGAGCCCGTAGAGGAAACGCACGTGTGAAGCCTACATGCTTGCTAGATTGTACCATGATCAGCTAACCATAACTACTCTAAACTTATTGGCGTTCTCAAACCAGATCGAAACTCATGTTTGCTATGAGAAAAAAAATTTAATCTCAAATAAAAAAGAAATTCTTCAATAATTGTTCAATAACTTTGGAATTATAAAATTTCCAAATCAATTTAATAAATTTTATATTATAGTTTAACGGAATCATGAAAAATCTTTTTTTTTTTTTAATTCTTGGTCTGCCTATATTTGCCTTTCATTTTCGTATTTCAATAGCGTTTATTTTAATTTATTTTGTATGCAAACATTCCCAATCGGTTCTGTAAAATATCGCAACAATTTAAAACAGGCATTTTCACAGAACTGAAAAACAATTCTAAACGAAAAGAAGCATTGTTGCAATATGAGTAGGCTTACATATTTTGACCGAAAATGTCCTGCAGCATACAATCATTTCGCTTCGGACCATTAAAATGATACTACTTTTATGTGAAGAAAAACTCTTGGTTATTAGCATAAATTATACGTAGATATTTCGCGTAAGATTATAATTTGATCATGGATGTGCGTCTCGCGTGCTTACTGTTCTTTATTACGTCATAAGATTTACGCTCTAATGTTTTTCTAGAGAATGAATGCCTGCTTCCGTAGATCAGATAAGGTATCTTATCTGTTCAAGACAGCAATAGTCTATTCTTATATTCCGATATTGTTCTCTATTATCGACAGCAATAACGATCTTGTATTTTCCATTTCAGGAAGAAAGTTATTCGGAGGCTACAGAATAGTTCCTAAAGTATGTCAACCTACAAATCCATCTCGCATGAAAACGAACGACCCACCGATTTGCATGTTCAATTATGAGTGCAGTCGACGAAAAGGAGAAGTTGTCGGAGCATGTATGGATGGTTTTTTGTTTGGTGCTTGTTGCCAACTACCACCTCAGGATAACACAGAGAAAACTGACCATGTTCCGAATATTCCAATTTTACTGAACCCGGATGGGACGCCTGTTGGAATGAATATCAACAACCCATTCACAAGTTCTAGTTTCGGAGATTCCTTCACGAAAGTTCCAACTTTTAGTTCTACCAATAAACCTCAAAATATCAAATTAAAAGATAACTCTGAGAACGCAGAGAAACCCCAAATATCTGATGTACATAATCAGTTGATAAGTGACCTAGAACAAAATTATTCAAATTTGTTAGGACAGCAGCAAATTTTGGACGATCTTAGATTACCTTCGTTGTTAAGTCATTCGGATTCTAATAATGATATCCATGAGCAGTCAGATAGTGTTAGTCCTGTTACCACACTTCTGAATCCAGATGAAATAATGCAGATCGCTGATCCGGTAGATCAGCTTCCAGTTATTTTTTCACATGGCGTGAAAAATAATAATAATCATAGCGTACCTGACACGATTTTACTCAATGAAAATGGAACAGCGTTGAATGAAACTCATAACCCGGATGAGCTATTCAAACCAGACGAAAATTTTGTATCATCCACGAAATATGGATATAACCCTTCTTCATCTTATCCAACTACTGTCACACAGAAATTACCGTCTTCTCTTAATTTAGAAGAAGTAACTAGATTGCCAGGGAATACACAATACTATGCTTTTGTTGACAAACTCTCTCAAAGTGCTTCAGAAAAATACCCTATAACGACACAGGAAAGATATAAATCAACTCCAATCTACAATACGACTCCAATGATATCACAGGAGAATGATGATCTAGTGAGAATTCCTACAATAACCCACACAGCGAACAAAAAGAATGACGAAAGTCTTGACAATGAAGAAATGGCCATAAATCATATTATTTCAATTTTAAATGACACAGCTCCAAACACAAGCACAAAAGTTATGACAAGAGGTAAGAAAAATATTCAATATTTATATATCTACTAATTAAAAGTTTCCAGTTTCCAATAAACATGTATGGGTATTTCAGAAAATACTACTCCATCAAGTGGTAATAAATGGGTGACCATTGAAGAATCATCTAGTCCAATCACCAATAAATTGATCGTAACTAGAAAACCATCTTCCACGTGGTCTACAACGACAGAGAAGTTTCCTTATTCCTACTATAGTAAAAGCCCTGGACATTCTTCAACTTATTACTATTACAGTACTAGTGGTTCAACAGAACCAAGTATCATGAGTTCTAGTTATGGATCTTCTAAACCAACTAGCCCAGCTTCGTACACAAAAACGCCGCTGATAACTCAACCTGGTGCGTACCAAAGCAGTACTACCAGTCATTCATCTAGACCAACAACTAATCCTCCAGCTCCAACCGTCATTGTCCTTGGTCCGTTTGGTACTGAATATACAACAGTAACAACTCAACCAACTTTAACATGGAAACCAGTTACACATTACAATGTAACTGACATCACTGTGAAGCCATCAAACATAACCAAACGACCTACAATGTCTACCACTATCACTCATAACATAAGCACGGTTATTTCAGGCACATCCAACAATCACGTGGTTTCTAGCAGTTACTTCAGCGTCAATTTGAAAGATACTACAACTAAACCAAGCATCGTTAAAGATGCTGAACTGATTACCAGCAACTATGAACCATCTACAAAGAAACCTACAACTTTTTGGACTACCATATCTTCCTGGTCAGAAAAGCCTAGCTTTCATCCGAAACCAGTTAGCCAAAATACACCGTGGCCAAATAGTAATTTTGTTTCTATGAATACTATCGTACTGAAGGATACTGTTACCAAAGCACCATCCAGTTCTTCAACCAGCCCTTGCGATGAAGAAACTACTGCCCCTCTTGATTTTATAAATTTTCCTCCTGTCAGACATCCGGAACTCAATTCTACTCAACAAGAAAAACCAACAGTAGTTGACATGGGGTTCAACAGTACTCGATATCCAGGTGTTGATATTCTCAACAACAACGAAATACCAACTCCTACGTTCGTCGAAGATGATATATTGAACAATAAAGTGGATTCTTTTGTAAATGAAATAGTACAGTCTTTGCAGAGCAATTTTCAAGATCTAAAAGAAATCGTTTATCTGAAGAAAAACGGCACCACTGTTGTTCCTCTTTCCACACAAGGATTTAAGAAACCCACTACTCCAGGACCAATTAAAAAACCTACCGTTATACCTCAAAGTACTACAAAAAAACCATCGAGTGTAACCAAAAAACCTACCAGCAGACCACCTGGCACAAGCAAACCGTCAAGTTTAAAACCTACAACTTCTAAAAGGCCAATTAGTATTTCCACAACTAAAAGGCCATCAGGTACTACTAAGAGACCGAAACCTACGAATAAAAGACCTTCAGTAACCATAATTAGCACAGAGCCCGTTGTGGCAGAAACATCTAGTTATTCAACTCCAATCACAGAAGTATCCGATTTGTCCACAGTCATACCACCAAATGATTTTCGAGCAGGTATTATACTGAGTATTATAATAAAATTTTTCATAAGATTCAATAAACCTTGCAATAATTATAATGTTACGTGAATTATGATAACTCACTGCTCAATTTTTCACAGCTTGTGGTATTAGACCACACATGAAGAGTGGAAGAATCGTCGGAGGAAAAGGCGCTAAATTTGGAGAATGGCCATGGCAAGTTCTCGTTCGAGAAGCAACTTGGCTAGGGCTTTTCACTAAAAATAAATGTGGTGGGGTTTTAATTACAGACAAATATGTTATCACAGCTGCACATTGTCAACCTGGGTAAGAATTTTGTAATCCTATCAAACATATTTTACCTCAATTCTGTAACTATTATCAATAATAAATCTGTAGAGAGCTCTTAATTCATACGAACATTGAAATATGAAATTCCACTTTAATTAAAACAATATACTCATTCCCACATTTTTTATTTTACATATAAAACAAAAAATTCTAATGAATTACTCTCGTCTTCAAAAATATGATTCATTAAAACATTGTGACCCTAGACTTAGTTAATGCAATAAAATAATCGCTATTACTTCTTTCAAACATTGTATAAATTAAATCTTTCCAAAAATTTAAATAACAAGAGTCGTATTAAATCATTTATGAAAATTTAACATAGGCGATTAAAAATAGTTGGAAACTAACAAAAGATCATTTCCAATATTTTCTCATCTCAGTCATTAATCCAAATGCCAAGCTTGACCTGAATCATAGAAAGGTGAGGCAACTTTAATTAATAAGCCCTACCTATGCGAACGCTGAGTTCCTATTTATTTCATAAAAAGCCGAGAATGCCATTAATTTTACTATGGTTTAGATGAACAAACTTTGATTAAAACACATAAGAAACTTGAAATTTGATTGTATTCATATATTTATCTATTACACTTTAAATTGACCAAGGTAATGGTTAATTTGCAATAATTTTAAGAAACATTTTACCTCAAATAATTAAAGAAATGTTACATAAATTTTACGATAGATCCATTAGATGTTTTCAAAAGGTTTAAATTGATAATCATTAAGACAAAATTCAATTGAATTTTTTTCAAATATCGCATAAAAATATCAGCGTCATAAAGATTTTATTTTCTAGATAAAATCATAATTTACTATTGGCAATTGTCACTAAATGGTGTTATTCTGTTTCAGCTTTCTTGCCTCGCTAGTCGCGGTCTTCGGAGAGTATGATATCTCCGGCGAATTGGAATCCAAGCGAAGCGTAACGAAAAATGTAAGAAGGGTCATTGTCAACAGAGGTTATGATCCCGCAACATTCGAAAATGATCTGGCGTTACTGGAACTTGAATCCCCAATACAATTTGATACCCATATTGTTCCCATTTGCATGCCAGATGATGGTGCGGATTTCACTGGACAGTGGGCTACGGTTACTGGATGGGGAAGACTCAAATACAGTTAGTTTTTATTTTCTATAAGAAATAGTAATGATTACAACTTTTTATGATTATCAATCCTAAATTATAATTTTACTTTAATGAGTCGTAAAGATGAAACCTTCAAGAGTGGTCTTTTTTAAGTAAAAAGTAGGACGAATTGAAATAATTAGTCTCAAAGAAATTTTCCATTTGCTTATCAATAATTGGTGATTGATTAAATTAAGTATTGTATATTTTGTCCACTAGATGGCGGAGTGCCTTCTGTTTTGCAAGAAGTCAAAGTGCCCATAATGGAGAATGCAGTTTGCCAGGAAATGTTCCAAACAGCAGGTCATTCGAAATTGATTCTAGACAGCTTCCTGTGCGCTGGATTTGCGAATGGACAGAAAGACTCGTGTGAGGTGAGGAAGTTGCATTTCACTTTCAATCGTCCACCTAATTAAATCTAAAACTGTGTTATCGTGTATGCGTATCCGTTACACAAGTCGCGATTATAACGGATCAGTATTGCCTGTCCCGCTATTACGTCGCAGGAGTACACTCGCGGGTGTGTATGTGTGTTTAAGTTTCGTGTAAATTGAGGCCATACAATTTGTATCAATTATTTTTGACCGTAGCGCAGTCGCAAGAATCAGCGTAGCGAATCTTTAAACGGTTATTCGAAGACGAATTTTATCAAATTGCTTATGTTTTGCATAATTAATGCTTCGACTAGATCCCAGCTTCGATAATCAGATTTAATAAACTTTCGTTCTAATGCAAATGACCAGCTAGAACGCTACTTTTAATTACATTTTTCATTCTTAATCGTAATTTTTAATCTTAATATCCTCAATACGAAACACAATTTGAATATAATTTTTACATGCTTTACTATTTCAGTATAATTTATGTATTCATTTGGTGCTTGTTTCAGGGCGACAGTGGCGGTCCTTTGACCATACAGCGTGCTGACGGACGGTGGATTTTGGTCGGTACTGTGTCTCACGGAATTAAGTGTGCAGCGCCATATTTACCCGGAGTTTACATGAGGACAACTTACTTCAAACCCTGGCTACACAGCATAACAGGCGTGTAATCATAGAATACAGTGATCACCAGGAAATGTCGCTCCAATAGTACTCAAATATCGAGTCCAAACACCACTTTTAGGACTGCTGATGTCCGTTTCATGCAGTATCTTAAATTGCGATCGATTATGGTGTCTAATTAATAACATTTCGCAAAAAACTTTGTGGTCTGATTTACTTATTGTTTACAAACTTTTATACGAAAGTATTATATAATTAATTACATTACGCGTTATCATGTAATTTAGATGTGAATAATTTAAGAAGTCGAAAGACTTGCAAAGATTTTAAGACGTTTTTAATGAATAATACGTCTTAATATTGATTGCTCATATCAAATCGCTAAGTCGAATGGGTTTGATGAAGATGCTCTAAGAAGTTACAGTTATTTAATAAGTGATGATTATGGTGATACTAAAAAATTATAGTAGATATTACTTATTTGATGGCAGAATATTCAAATAATATTCAACCAGATTATGGTCAACTCGGTTAAGTTGATATGATAATGATAATATACATATTATAATCAATATTCAACTTTCAAATAGTATTATTTCAACGACATCAACAAATTAATAATTGCAAAAATTTTACGTAAAAGAGAAAATCGCATCTGAAAAGAGATACGGTAGTGCTGGCAGCACAAAAAACATTTGTTTTTTTTTATACTTGGCCAGAGGCACTACCGTGTCTTTTGATAAATACGGATTCAAAATTCGTAGTCATACTAATCTACAGTTCAATTGAGAAGCTATCAAATGTTGATTTATCTAAATCGTCATTATTGATTCATACTAATTGTAACTAAAGTTACGTGTTTTTTTTATAAATTTAATAGCAATATGATCATAATCAACCATTATTGATGTAATTGCGATGAAATCTTGATCAGGTTGTCTTATCAATAAATCATGATAAGCCAGTATTAAATCAGTAAACATATATTGATAACAAATTAATGCTTATTAAATAATGCGTTGTCTTAGAGTCAGCGCATAAGTCGAATATTATATTCATGTTTTGCAATTCGGATAGTAAAGCTTATTATTAGAGTTACTGTAACTTCGCCATCAACCGATGGCTCGTTGTTGTTTATCCGTGAGCAACTCGTGCCAATTGTATAAATGTACAAAGCAATGCTAATTTATTATATCTTTTTTTATATACATATTTATTATCTTCTCCAACTCTTGTTCTTAATCGAAGTAAATTGTTTCATTAATGTACGAATACGGACTATTTATTCAGTAAAAAATTGTAACGTTAATTAAAAATTAACGTGGAAACGAATGATCAAGACATGTACATAAATCATCAGATGTAATCTGAACTAAAATCAGAGTTGCAGAAATTGACGGTTGGATATGCGTTAATTTATGAATCTCAACTTTGGTTGTCAAGTTGGCAGTTTAATCGAAAGATAATGGTGCAAAAATTATGGTTAGTATCTTGACAACTCAGCTGTCACCCGAGCGAGGGACAGTAGAAGTGCATAAATTCTTGCATTCCTTGTACATATTCGTATTTATGCGTAACTTATATTTACAATTATTTATACGTTTGACAAATGTTATTTATTTTCTCGTTGTTAGTTGTTATTTATTAAACGTATTTTTGTATAAGAATGTGGTCTTTTACTATTTTACCCTAAATTGCTTTCACAACGCTGTACAAAGTTGTCTAAAAATTTATGTGCTTTTTAAACAATGCGTTCATTTTAATAGAACCATATTTTAGAAGAGAAAACTTTTTCGGACTACGTGAGGATGAATATATAAAATGCCATTTGAGCCGATAAAAAGTTTATGCCGCCCTCGAAATTGCTTCCGAAAATGCTAAACATAAAATTAAATCTAATAAAGTTGCACTATATTGTTATATCCTGTTTCAATAGTTTCAAAACACTCGTATACAATCGATTACATGCAATGTTTAATGATAGTTCTCACTGACGTCAGGCATCATATTTAACGTAATTTTCGAAATTCTGTTCTACTTCATGACGCTTTTGTAATATACACTTCATTATTATTAATTTAAGCATCTTTTTACAAACCATCAATGGAACATTACACATTGTATATATAATTAATAAACAAATTATTAGATAATGTTTAATCCGTTATAATAATTACATTAGTATGTGTTATCGTGGAAGCATTTTAAATTAAAATTAAAAATTATGTAGTTACTATTCGCGTGATTCTTTAAAGCTACATATAGTACAGTTGAATCGATACGTTTATTTTTCCAAATTTTATGGTATGAAACTGCTTCATTTATTTGATCATTCGACTTGTTTTTCTTCATATTATTTTATAATTTATTTAAGTAAATTTATAACAAATATTTCATAAAAGACGAATTCTATAGATATTTAAAGATGATTTGATATATATTTTTTTATTTGTTTATTATCCATATATATATAATTACATATAATTTGATAATTGCATGTTATAACTAAAGCGCGTAATTTTATATTTTCTCAGAATACAACTAGGATCAATAAAATATGTTTCAAATATAATTCAATTTGGATATTTAAAATTTAAGAGTTCGCACTATTAATTGTTTGAAATACAAAATACCCACTGCTTCTTATTTATAGGTCAAAACCAACATCGTACTTGCGCATAAATGATTCTCATACCCACGGGTCCCATTCATAATAATTGAGGCCGGCGAATGACAATCAAAGGATTCGTGCTTGTTAAGCTCTAGAGATTTTTTAATCAAGTAATCCCTTGTGAATCGAAAATAAACACGATCAATAAAAAGCACCAGCAAAAATCGAATGTTCAAAGGAACACAAAATTAATCACACCAAAGTTCATGTAATATGTTATCTTTGTTAACCTGATATATTATCACTGATAAAACATTTTTCATCAATAAATTTTCCATTTCTATCGCCGAACTATTTGTTTATATTTCTATAACAATAAAAGTTACGTGATAAAATGGCTAGATAGTGTTTGACGGTAAAATAGTATGTTTATAAACGGTCGTTAATCGGATAACTAATTTCTTTTGATTATCTAATACACTCCAAGAAAAGAAAAACCTTGACCAATTCGTTACTCGGAAAAGCCACGCTCATGCATGAATAAGGTATATGTAATGCTGTAATGATTAATGCAAAACAAAGTTTAACCTTTTTTAATTCACTGTAATATATAAGGTGCGTTTGAATTGTAACGAACTTTCGCGTATAGGTAAACTGAAAATCGATTTTCAATTAAATGCAAACTTGCGTATACCGATAAGTATGCGTTTTTAAAGTGTGGCGCGTTATATTATGTCCGATTTTTAGAATAGACTCTTTTGCAATTACATTCGAAAAAAAATATCCTCCATCTTCTAATAACAGTCATATCTGGCCATTAACGAGATATGCAAAAAGAGCAAAAAATAATGAATATGAAGCATTACTGGATTCAGTTAAAATAATTATTTTGTTTGATTCTATTCGCAATTTCATCACTGCAGAAATAAAACACGAATAATGTATTTCTTTTGTTTGCGGGTTCCTGCTTTTTCACAGTACAAATATTAATAGAGTTCATTCATATTTTCTATCATCAAATAAATAATAAATGAATATGATTATGTGGGAATTAAAAAAGTAGAATTTTTATATTGAATGAAATTGTGAAAATTTGTTCTAACTTTTCAGCAGTATAAATCATTATAATATATTCTGCTATAAAATACATGATTTAATCACCTTAGAATTAGAATATAATTATTATATAATCTCATAATAAAGACATCACTACAATGTAATGAAATATTTATAGTTTTTACCAGTGTATAATTTTATTAAATATTAAATTAAAATAATAAAGCATAATAGAAAATAATGAAAGGATAAGTATTACGCTCAATATAACTTGTATGGAAGTTAAATTTTTTCTTAATTCACAAATTTGTTCGATCTACTTAATTTAAAATTGTGTTTCGTATTTGTTCAATTATAGGATCTTAATACATTATGTATAACAAATTTGTAACTATTGGATGTCTCCTAGTTCGCATTTAAACGTTCCCTTTATTTTGTGTATTTCATTTTACAAATAGATGATGACTAAAAAAATACTAATAGAGTAGATATAACAGTGTCAATATATTAGTCACATTATGTATAGAATACCTATAACATTAATTTAATCAAATGTCATATCCTCTCAAGACATTTCAAGATGATTAAGGTAAAACATAATCAACAGAATGAAATGGAAATATTTGGTTTAACGTTATTACATTATCAAGAGTTCCGCAAAATACAATCTCGTTATTTTATAAAAAAAGAATTTAAAATTGAGGTTATTTTTATATCCAACAGAACTGAAAGCACGCTTCTCCTTAAGGTCATTTATTGCTATTCGAGAGCCTTGAAAATGTCTGATATTGAAGTTGCAGTCTTGTAGAAATTTGATCAAAACTTAATTCCAAAAATAAAAGTATCCCCTCGCTACAAAAAACATCTCACTTATCGAATAAGCTGTTTATTTCATCTTCTTAAAACTTTAAAATGAAACTAAACAAAACTATAAACAATAATATTTAAATAGCACACCTTTGGACCTTTTTTCCACTTATTGTCTTGCTTGAATATGATCCACTTGTTGCATATATATATAACATATTACGTGAAATTTGTCAGTATTCTTTTTATCACTCTAATCTGTCAATTTAAGAAAGCAATTATGTAACTCTTGATTATATTATTAATACTAAAAAACAAAAATTATGTTTAATAGTTTAAGTGGGATTTCTTTATAAAAATTTCTTTTAAATTCAAATGAAATGGTCCGAGACACTGAGTAACATTCAGTACTTTGATAACGTAAAGCAGATGTCGTAAATATTCATGATTTAAAAAGGTTGTTTTCTCAGAATGCACATTCACTTAACTTCCTGCCCTTCTTGAAAATAAAGCTCGCGAAAATTTCAAGCTCGCAAAATGCCGATGCAATTCGATGAGGAAAGTCAATGCTATGATTAGATATTCTTGCATGTGCAATAAAAAACGGTTGATCACGCAATCGCACTTTAATAGCAACTTTGGCATTTTCATATTCGGACAACCGAGTGACTACACGCAATTCTGTATGAATGAATAGACTCGTTTTTAAAACAAACAAATTTCTTCGATAATTTGTAAAACTTTACATTTGATGCAGATATACGAAGTTTAATAATACAAGTAAAGGAAGAATCCAGGAGACAAAAAATCTATGAAAATGAGATTAGATAGATTAACAAACAAGTAATTAAGATTTGTTTGGCAAAATTAACTTTTCAGACACAGAATTCACTGCATGATCGCAAAGCTTGAAGATTCGCGTTTTGGGCAAATATATATATACCTATAGTGATAACAGCAGCGTCCAACGGGAACACGAGATACTTCGGATCAATACAAGCAACAGAGAGTAAAAACATAAGAGTAGACAAGAACTCAAGTAAAACACTTACACAAATGTAACTATATAATGACATTTTCGGCAACAACAACTTGATTATGTAAACACCGTTTCCTTTAGAATAAAATGCTCCTAATGCAAATTGTCGATGACATTGAGAGAGAAATTGCGAAAATCACTTGTTCCGTCCTTAAAACTTAATAAATTGTATAAAAGATTATTAAAGCAAAACAGATTTGTTATACTTTAAGTGATTTTTTCAGTTAAAAATTAGTATTTATTTTCGTTATGATCGAAATAAAAAATATTTTTAAAAATTTAATCAAACCCCCTAAATTAAACCGACCCTAGCAACGCAACATTTTGTCATTGGAATTAAAGAACAAAAGTAATTATACACCAGGTCTTACTTTTATTCTTAAAATTTGTATTTATTTTGTATAAATTTCTAATTTAAAAATGGCAAATGTTAAAAATACTTCAATAACGTCGATTTCGTTGTTTACAAACGGTAAAAATTGTTCTTCAGTTTTCAAATATGTGGAGTATAAAGTTTCATAAACTTTGTTTTGATTTGAACTTTATTTAAATATTTTCAACTTTTAGAAATGTTTTACTAAATATAAGTATAGAAGAGTAAGCTTAAAATCTAAAAATATAATATAATAAGTATTTATTAAGTATTAAATAAGAGAAAATAATTTGATTTCGAATATGTTATTGAATAATTAATTTTGTTTTGGGTTTAGAAAAAAATATTTTTATATATGAACAAGTTAATTGATTTCTTCTTTTTTTATGTGAAATTAAAAATTCAACATATTTTGTTTCTATGAATAAGATAAAATATCGCACTCAATTCAAAATGAACTATTAAACAAACAAATATATTCATTTTATCATAGGATTTCTGTTTTATTTATATAAAATATATAATCCTCTTAAAGTAAAACGATGTTTTTCATTATTTAAAAGCTTTTTTTAGTACGTAGACATAAATACAAACATAAACAGAAATAAAACAAAATTGTCACTTTTAACATGAAAATGCACACAAACAAAAATAAAAGTCAAAATTGTTTTTGTATATGCATTATTTGCGGGATTTATCTTCATTACTTTTTTATCGTTTATCTTATTTTCGACTGATTCTTTCAATCTTGATAAGAAATATTTTGCAAGAAAATCATATGATCAATTTTTACCATCATCAATAAACTAAACCAAAACTATGAACAAACATCAACATTTTCAATGACATCACATTTGTTCGTATATTTGTTTCAATTAGTAGACACTTCAATGACGCAATTCAAGATAAATGGTTGATACTTATTTATCAAAAACTATTAAAGATTTCACTTGCTTAGTTATTTGTCTTTAATTGAATTTTTAAATAATAATAATGAAAATGAAAAAAAATTCAAATTTCAAGACATATTTTTTAAGAGAATTGATTGATAAGGATAAGGTGGAAAGTTCACATACTGTGCATATAATTCAAACATGAACCATCATGAATTGTAACACTAAAGCTAAAATGATACATCAAAGTCAGGGGGTTGTAAAATCATTTTTTAAGTGTTTTTTGTCTCTGCATTTAATTAGGAAATGCCGAAATAACAATGCTTTATAAAAAATATTTAAATCT
>JABFQD010002647.1:0-14726 GCA_022817045.1 Psix sp. ZL-2020
ATTTTTTATAAAATACTCATAAAACGTTAAATTGTGAATAAATTAATTTTACTAGAATGAGATTTTCAACTTCTTTTTCCGATAGTTTTTATGAAGCATGATGAAAACTGTTTACTAACAATTCATCTTTATCTGTACACTGGTTTAAATAAACCATAATTTCTTTTCAATACTACTTACCCATTCAAAATTTTTGGCACTTACATCAATATCACTTAATTCTTACAATCTGCACATATTAAACCTACTTAACAAAGCTAAACTCGTTTTATTCATTTTCAATTTTTCATTTAGGAAAGTTTTTTAACACGAAAGTATCTGCAAG
The DNA here is from genome assembly GCA_022817045.1 of Psix sp. ZL-2020. NCBI lineage: Eukaryota > Metazoa > Arthropoda > Insecta > Hymenoptera > Scelionidae > Psix > Psix sp. ZL-2020. The sequence continues at coordinate 326 of JABFQD010002647.1, forward strand.
CATTGGAAAATTGTTTTTCTAAAAGTTTTCAACAAAAGAGCACTGTATCATTTGAAATCTTCAACTTAAATGCATCAATGACGTCGTATCTGTTCGTCTTATTAAAACTTGTGAAGAAATAAAAAAAGAAAGAAAATATGGAATACTTTTTGTGCAGATGTTAAAAATGAAATCAATGTCTTTAAACTGCCATCCATCAAAAGTAACTATAAAATCACGAGGATCAAAAATATTCATAAAAATTGTTTATTACAAAATGAATATATTCGTTAAAAGAGTTTACAGATACAGAAACGCTTATAAATATGCCAAAGTTGTGTCAACCGGATCAACGTTAAAATTATGTTTTGTTTTGTTGAAAAGTGTTTAAAAGAAGCCGAAAAATATGATAAAAAAACAAAAGCTCTTCGTTCGCATTACAAGTCTATTGATTTATTGGTTGACAGACTTTTTGTGTATCGTGATTGAAGTATATACAAAATTCGCTAAAGAATCACATAAAAATAATATTGAATAAAATACAAAAACAGAGACTCATGAATAAAACTTCAATATTAACGTTCGTCTAATGATATGTAACATCAACAACGATATATAATCTCATATTTCGTGCTATTAAATAATGTACTTTCCATGGATGGAAAATTATGTTCTAGCTTTTGAACTGCTGCTGCCCAAAGGAAATGAAGTAAATTGAGACGAGCGCGCGAAAGTAACAGGGATATAAATCAATTCGAACGAACCTTCAAATATAGAACATCATTTATATCAGCAATGACTACTTGACACGTTAATAATATCTGTAATAAGTTCTCCTCTTATGTTTGCATCTCTCTTGCTTCTCATTATGTTGCTTCGTTCTGCTTGTTTCACTTTACTTTTGGATAATTCTGCATTATGTTCATGTTTGTTGTCTGCATGTCCTTAATTATGTACAATAATGCGAGAGGAAACGATGCGACGCTCGACGTTGGTTTTTTAAGGCCTTCATTGGTCGTCAAATTCAGCAAGACTGAGAGCGCTCCAGCTAAATTTTCATAGAAAATTTTTCCGACGCAATGCGAAGCGCCCCAGCTAGTCAGCCTTAACTCCTATTTGACACCAACGACGAAAATAAATAATAAATTGTTCGTGTAAAAACCATGCGAAGCATGATTCCCTCCGGGCTCAGGCTCAATTTTTACATGCCCTCGCCGTAGTCACGGTCTCCGACGTTGATTCGATCGGGTGCCGACGTCACGCTAAAACCCAAAATCCTATTATCCACTTTGAACATCTTCCCTTTTTTCGGCTTCTTTGACTTGCCCTGTAATTAAAGCAATATTTCCATTATTGTGTCTACAAGTTAATAAAAGGCTTTTTGATTTCAAATATAACTCTCTTATATATACATTATATAAATATTCATATTGATGCCACTTAGTAGTAAGGACATACGTCAACAAAATTATCTAAGAAGAGATGTTCTAAAGGATCCTTGTAAAAAGGGGTAGCTCAAAATTAGTCAAAAGGACATGTCACAATATATTGGTAAATAAAAATATTATTTCTAGTTTATGTACAAAAATTTACCATGTAAAACAAAAATTAACTAAAAATTACGTTATGAAAAACAAATTGTGTAAATAAGATTATAAAGTTTGTTTTTTCAAATACCTAATTAATTAATTGTTCAATTCAATTTAGTAAAAATATTTTGCAGTAGCAGCTTTTTATTCATTATGAAAAAAACAATAGAAATTCAAACTACAATAACAAGTTTTATGCATAGTTTAAATATGCAAACTTTTTTTATATTTATATAGAAAAATAATATTTATTAAATTTGAACATTTTTTCACTTTAAATGAATTTAGTGCTAATTTATAAGTACGTATACATCTTTAACATCTTAATTTATATCTAAATAAATGTATTTCATGGTATATTTAAATTATTTTATATTATTTGCATTACATTAGTTTTGAAAATTTAAATGAAAAAAAGAAGATTTCAAAAATACTCTCTAAGCTAATCTAGACATTAGCGTAGTTGCTAGGGAAAAGAAAAAGTATCTCTTTGTTTAATACAATTGTGAGTCATCTCTTTTTACAAGAAGCAATATTTATTGTTGTAAAATATTTTCTTCACAACATTTTTTCAAAGTACTCTCTGATCTATAAAATGTATCAATATATAGTTTATACGTATAACAATTATTTTTCACCATATATGAAATCATAAAATGAAATAATGAAGACATCTATTTAAAAAATTAAGCACCTATAATACATAATTGAAATGATTATTTGAAGTAATTAAAAAAAATTATTTTTGAGATAAATCAATAAAATAAATTATAAAAAAAGTCACCTTGACTTCTTGAAATTCTGTACACGCATTTGGATTTACTGCTGGAGCGGGTTTACATAAATCGTCTGCTTGAACCTGTGGTCGCTGAGCGGATCGCCACTTGCTTCGTTTCTCCAAAAATTGCTTCGCAAAATCTACGCATTGTCTTCCATCGCCAAGGTACAAGCGTACGTATTCTTTGACCTCATATGCTGACTCAATGTCTCGCAAGAAACCGACGAAAGTCGGAACTAAACAAAAAAAAATATATATAGTATTTTTTATAATCATATAATATTTTTCATTCGTTCAATTTTATGACAATAAGTATATCTTTTTAGAGAAGAATAAGTCGTAAATCACTAAGATACACAACAAATTGATGTCATTAATCAAACAAAAAGAGGGCAAAATTGACTGTTACTATCCTCAATATAAATCTATAACTTTGCAAAACTTACTGTCGACAGAAACCTGCAGTCCAGCAAGAGCTTTATTACACCACTGAGTGAAGTCGTCAGTCTTGGCAGTGTTTTGTTCGAACAGTTTCTTAACCAGTTCTTCCTCCTTTTTGCTCTTGTTCTTGTTAGCCTTGCTATTTTGCTGTACAACCGAAGCCTGTTGATTCGTGTTTGTCTGAACTTTCACAGGGGTCTGTTTAGTGGCGTTTTTCGATGGCTGGCTGTTTTTAGGTACCGTTGCATCTTCCCAAAAACCACCTGCGCTGCTAGCCGAGCCCCAGGCTTGATTTGCCGAACCACTGCTCGAATTCCAGTTAAGCGTCTGCGAAGCTGTTCCCCAAATACCAGTGTTTTGCACGCCAACTACCGTCTCCTTTTGCGCCGCTCTTTCTTGCTGTTTCTCTTTTTCTTGTTGCTGAAAATATGCATTTCGTTTAGATTGAAAATGAAATGAATATTAGTTTGACAAAAAATATTACAATTTGCAATGAATCATTGTTACAAAAATGAATTGTCAATTTACTTTAACTTTAGCGATGCGCTCTTGTTCCTCTTGTTGAATCTGAGCAAGACTCTTCACAGGTAAAAATCTCTCTGAGGAGTTAGCTTTTTCCGCCCACTTGAACTGCAATTTTTTCGACGAGTCCATCGCGGCGGCTTCTTGAGCCATCTCTGCAGCTTTTTGTTGCGCAGCTTGTTGTTGGAACAATTGCTGTAGCCGCTGCTCCTCCTAGTTTCATCAAAATGTCAACTTTATTGTTGCACGAAATCGCATAAGATACTGATGTACACAACATTTTCGTTTCACAATTGAACATTCTTATTTTTTCACGCAGAAGATTTTGCATGAAAATCTTACCGCTTTTTTTTCGCGTTCGAGCCTTTGAATTTCCGAGAGAGAAGCATGAGTGGTCGCAGGTGAAGTATGCGTTGCCTGAGCCCACGGCGCTTTGCTACGTTCTTGTAACTTCCGCAGCGCTTCTGCCTCTCGTCTTCTTTGCTCAGACTTCCTGTTTTGTTCTTCCAATTCAGCCTTTTTACGCAATGCTTCTTCGTTTCTAAAACATCACAATTGAATTTATATAATCTCATATGATAAAACCAATTGACCTTAAACATACACCTAATAATTAATATAACATATCAATCATTTTGACAATTCGTTAAACTGGTTTTATTTCAAATGAAAAATTTGTTAATAAAGTTGAAGCAATAAATTTATATGAATATTAGCATAAAACTGACTTAATTCGTTCAGCTTCTAATCGCTGCTGTTCTTCAAGCTTTTTTCGTTTTTCCTCTTCTTTTCGTTTTTCTTCCTGTTTGCGAAGTTCTTCCTTTTTCTTGCGCTCTTCCTCTTGCTTTTTCCTCAGCGCTTCTTCTTCTTGCTTCCGTTTTTCTTCCTTCTTTCTCTCTTCTTCCTTTTTCTTTTTTTCCTCTTTCTTTCTTTGTTCCTCTTCTAGACGACGTTTCTCTTCTTCCTTTCGCTTCTTTTCTTCTTCTTTTTTCCTCTTATTCTCTTCAGCTATCTTCATTTGTTCCTCTTCGCGTTTCTTCTTCTCAAATTCTTCTTCAGCTTTTCTCTTTATCTCTTCTTTCATTTCATCTAACTTTTTCAACTCTTCTTTTCGTTTAGCTTCTTGAGCTTCACTATTTTGTTTATCCTATGACAATTAGTATTTAAATAATATATTAAATTAATATATTTTATTAATTCCATAGAACAAATAATAGAGTTTAATTATATTTAATTCATCAAATTATTTATTGTGCATTATTTTAAACAGATACAATATGTAAGATATACTTACTTAAATAAATGTTCATTTATTTAAGCGTACATAAGTACAATAACAATTTTTTATTATATTATTTTTATTTCATTCTAAGTTGATAAAATCTATTTACCAAATGCTGTTGTTGTTGTTCTCGTTCGATATCTTTACAATGTACATCCCACAGGGATGATGGAATTTGACCAGGAGGGATCGCTGATATGGGTCCAACCTTTAAACAATTAAATATTTATATAATGACAAAATAATGTTCCCCGTAAATTACGAACTAACTAATATAGAATAATTTACTTTTATATTTTTTTACGATGATCTATTTTTCTTGTCATTCATGATCTGTGAAAAATGTATCATCAAAATAATAGCAGTTCGAGATTTCTATAAAATAGCATACTCCATAATATGTAAATGAAAAAGTGCAACATATTATTACATAAATCTTACAATTTTACAGGCTTTTCATTAGTTAAACAAATTTGTTATTTGTAACGTTGATTCTACAAACTTCAACCGACAGTATCAATTTTAATTTCCCAAAAACTCCTGACACTTCTGTATTGTTCAGCATACAAATATGACTGATATTCTAAAATGCACATGTACCGGAGGTATCCAGTTTTGCGTGGGGAATTGTGCAGCAACATGGGGAGGGGGTGGTTGTGGCCAAACGGAATCCAGAGACATCGGTGGCGGATGATTATTTGCATTCGATAACTGACGAATCAGCATTTTTATCGGGTTGTCATCCTGCGGTGAAACACTCAGGTTCGTTGGCGGCATTGTAGGCATGCTTGCCATCGCTGGCGCACCTGCTATCAGTTGCTGCAATGGATCCATAGGTGGCGTTGGTTGATGAACCGCTGGCAGCGGACTCGTCGGCACATGATTGTCCGGCTGAGTTTTGCCCTGCAATTATAAACTTAGTAGTGAACATCGTATGTTTGTTACAATAATAAAAATAAACTTAAAATTAATTTAGATATTCAAATTAGATAATTAAATTGAATTTTTTAGTTCAAAGAAATGAAATATTGTTTACAGACCTGCATCTGATTAATAAGTTGAATAACAGGATTCGTGGGAGGTGTAGTTATAGGTGGCGTGACAAAAGGCGCCGCATGAACAGGTATATCAGGAAACTCGGAATGTTGCTGATTAGCAGCCATATATTGAGAGATCAGCTGAGTCTGTTCGATCGGACTCAAAGATGACCAGTCAGTAAGGCTCTGTGAGAGTTCATGCTTGAGCATATTTCTTATTGGCCCAAGTAACATCTGGTTCTGAATGTGCAACTGCATTTGCTGCAGTTGCTGCATCCGCTGCTGCTGCAACAGCAATAACGTGTTATCCACGCCTGGCTTGTTTATCGCATTGGCCGTTGGCATCGCGCCAGCTACAGGGTTTGTTACACCTGGAATCATGGGTTCTGTTGCCTGCAAATTGAAAATGAATATGCAAAATAAATATGAACAACAATTACATTATATCATTTAATGAAAGTAAACATGAATTACAATCGACTAAAATCAATGTTAAAATAGCAGTTGTGTTAAGAACAAATTTATTTGATGTCAAATTTGCACTAACTGAAAGACAGTTTTAATGTGTGTATTTATTACTTTAAAAGACCTTTAGTTATAAAAATGTATTTATTACTAATGTTTTTACAACTGAAACTCGATCACAGAATTTCAATTTTGAAAACCTTTTTTTGAAATTTGAAAATTATTATTATTATTAATCAATTAATGTAATTCGAAAATTATTTGTATCTTCATTTAAAAGTTAACCAGAAAGTAACAAAAATATCACGAAAGAAACTATTGATGTATTTTTAAAATTTAAATATTTACTTATTAAAATTTTTATCAATTCTCTTTTTAATATACTTAATATGATTTAATTTTCGGAATAGAAAATCTTACTTTCAACGGAGGAATCGGTGGGCCAGGCTTAAAAGGCACTCTACCACACATGGTTATTAACTCTCCGAGTGTCGTATATCTTTCATCGCACGTTCGCCTAATCATCAGATTTGCATTAAAGTAACCCTGCTTACACCATTCAGCCATTTCAGCGGCTGAAAAGGGACCTTGTACCTTACCCTAGAAATAAATAACACAAATATTAAAATTTGATGAACATTAATAAGATTAAATCGATTAATTATATAATTTAAAATTTCGCGTTGATAAACTGAATTAAATTATAATGCAAAAAAAAAGTTTAAAGCGATATAGCATGTACATAAATTTTAATTTCTTATTGAAATAATAATTTCTTACTCAACCAAATAAAAAAAAAGTTTTCGAAATAGCAATATATTTGACAAAAATTAGTTTCTTGTCATAAATATATTATTCAAATACGATAGAAAACTTTGAGTTCAAATTTAAAACATCCAGAGAAGTCACACACTATTCTGTCATTCATAATTTTTTATTTATTTTCGTTATGTTTAAGCAAATATAAATTTTGATGATCGAACCTCTAGCTATAATTACTCAAATGAAAATATAGTTTTATACATTATTATTTGTAATTATGCAGTTATAAAAATGAAAATGTCCTAAATTTAATTAATGCACAAAATTTGTCATTTGTCATCAGCTATTAAAGCGAGATTAATTTTAAATAACACAAATGTAAAGCAAATAATTTGCAACTATAAACAAAGTACTATTAAGTATTTATTTTTATAAGTTGACAAATAATTCGATTTCAATGATTTATGTTTATTGTTGATTACAAGAAGAGTAATTACATCCAACCAAATGAAATGTTTTTTATCAAAAAAAAAAAAATGTTTTGAAACATTGTATTAAAAAATGATTCAAACAAGTAATATATAGATAATAATGATTGTTATTGAAATTGTTTGTTGTATGTTTGATCAAATTGAAAAAATAACTGATTTTAAAGAATATAAATTCAATGAAAAAGGGACAAAAAGTTGTAAAAGCAACGTCCTAATTTGAACCTTGTCATAAAATATGTCTCACCTGAGGATCCCTATAGAACCACTTTTCTTGCGTCGTGTCAATAGCGGATGGCGCCACAGTTGGCGGGACAACATCTTTATGACTCGTTATCTCGTCAGCCATGAGTTTAGCCACCAGTGCATCTGCTTCCTCCTTCATCCTGTCCAGTGGGAATTCAGCCTTCTGACTAGGCGGACTCGGCTCAAGCTCGATGTCCTTGAGTTCTTGTATGATCCGCTGGCAAGGACTCTCGGCAATGAGTTTTTCTTCTACCTTTTCAGTAGTCTTCGGTGGCGCCACCTTTGACCCCACTTTTGAGGCCATCTTGGACGCCGGCTCCTTTACACTCTTCACTTCTTCCTCCGGAACCTTTCCCTTGGCTAATTTAGGTTTCGTGGTGGGACTTTTCAGCGACGGATTTGACGGTGACGGTTTCAACGGTTTCGTAGGCTTCGTCGGCGATGGTTCGGAGTTCGAGTCTTGGTCCTCTTGTGAGGTCGAGCGGAGATTCAAGTCACGCAAACGCGCACGTGCTCGCCGGCTCATGGAAGCCGCGGTAGCGCCACCAGTGGTACCATAATTAAACATCTTCGGGGCACTCTGAGACTTGACAGGTCCGCTCGTGCCCTCGGAAGACCGTCGCGAGCGCACCTCTTGGTTATCCTCCTCATCGTCAGAGTACATGCCACCGTGGAAGGCGCCCAAGGCATCGAAACTACCGCCACTTTCACTTGGGTTCTCAGTCACCCTGGTAATCACATTGAAGTCAGAAGAGAGTAGATGCAATGCGAAAATAGGTTTGCTTTGTGTGATTATTCACGGTGGGGTAAAAATAGAAAGTCGTAATGATCAGGCAAAATGAATTATTATTGGACTATTTAGAGAAGGAGAAGTGGCAGGAATGAGAGGCAGGTTGTTTGTTGCACGTATGTAATGTTTGCTAGGTAAGACAATTTATAGCACTGTAAGAGACTTTCCAGACTATGAGTTTGGCAAATGAATACCAACGTTTTGGTTTCTATATAAAATATTGATGAATTCAGGAGTTTAAATACAATTATTTTGAAAACAATTAATGCATTCAGAAAGAAATTTGAAACTAATTTTGTGATTTGAAATGTTTAGTAATATCGATAGTATGAAATAATAATTGATTTCAACTAGTTATGTCATCATAATCAAATAGAAAAGTTTTATCTTTTGTGATTGAAACTTTGTTTTAACCTCTTTAAACTGTTAACTGACTATTAATAATAACAATTTCTTCAATTATTATAAAGCTATACAACAATTCTTTTCAAAGTATTTGAAAAATTCACTTTTAATGCTATTTATTGATTACTCAATATAGAAAGTAAATGTAACGGAAAATGTTCTTTAATATTACAAACAAGAATGAACATTATGTAAGCATTTTCCATACTGTTTTTTAACGAAATCTTATTCCGAAACGCCGGTATTTATTATTATAAACCACATGAAAGAATATAAATTAACTATCTGTTTATGTCTCAAAATTACTGATGTTACAAAAACAAATGTATAATTTTAAGATTTTTACATTCTCTGTTTAAAATTTCTAATACAAAATAAAATGTAATAGTTTAATAAGTTTTTTAACGATAAAAGTATATTAAATTGTTTTTTTTTTCTTTATCATAATTTATATTTGTTTAAAATGAACCCTCAGAACTTATATTCGCTTCTACCACATTATTTCTTGTCACCATACTCAAGGTTTGGTTTTCGCCAAATAAATGTCGCAAACCATACCGAATACTCAAATATGGCTAGTTTTCCTCATCGGGTTGTAAATATTGCATAGTTTATCTGAACAACATAATTTAATGAATAATCGCTCAAAAAGTTATAATAAATAAAAAATATGTTCAATTTAATAATGCAAAAAAAATGTTCAAAAATCTTTAAAAATATTCAAACTAATTTGAATGATTTATATAATATAATAAATATATTTATGTCAGCTGTATATAAACAAGTTATACCTATGTTCTGTCACACAATCATCATAAATCATTTTTTACGAAAACAAATTCTCAACGTGCTTGTTTCCACATATACTTAATTTCATACCAAGATATTGATGATTAGTTTCTTTACGTATTTTATCTCTCATATAAAGAAGAATGAATACTCAATGCTAATTGTTAAATGTAGATTTGCACACAAAATCAAACTGTTCACTAACCATTCAGGTAAATTATCATGATTGTCATGATGGTTTGAATCCCAAGGCTTGCCGGTACGGTGAGGCGAGTGGTGGGAGGAATCATAATTAGATCTATGACTTCCTCTATGTTCCCAACGACTTCCACTGCGAGTTTCTTCAGTGTCGCCGTCGCCTCGGTCTCGATCTGAACCAGCTTCACGCCAATTTGTCCTGCCTGCAATAATCAATGAATTAGTACATTCAAAATTTATGAAAAAGAAACTAATGAAATATATTGCTCACCTCCCCACTTCTCTCCGCGAGGATTGGACATAGTGCGCCAGCCTTCTTCTTCCTCGGCGCCGCCTCTCTGGCGACGCCAATTGTTTTCCATCAGAGAACTACCACTGACGCCACGACCGGACTCTTTTCTTGGACTCGTCGAACCGTTCCAGTCACCCGAATCCGACACTCCATTGCGATCGGACCAACTTCGTTCACTCTGCGACCTCTCGAAAGGTCGACCTCTTGTCTGCTGATGTGCAAATCAGATTAAAATAAAGTTTTATATTAAGTTTTATATAAAGTTATATATATATAATGAATTTATTTTTCAAATAATCTTTTGTAAAAAAAATTGCCAAAATTTCTTGACAATAATCTTGGCTGTTTCTAGCATATAATAATTATTGTTTTTCATCATTAATTAATAATATTAACTAATGATAACGATTAATTGATACAATTGTAGAAATACAAAGTGTGTATAATTCTGCTTGTTACTTAAATTCATACCAAAACACTGCTTTTCCAGATAGATCTTTTCTATTGAAAACAGCGTTAAAAAGAGAATTTATTCAAGAGACGTTGGTTTATCAAACTTGCGGATCTTTGTATTGTTCTGTATCGTTGAAAGAAACTGTGTGCAAAAGAATGACGAAGATAAACAACAAGTGGAATTACAGAAAACGCCTGCGCCTCGAGCCGACTCCCCTCCCCAGAGTCGTCAAAGCCAGCCCCACGTGAATGAGTGAATAAGCCACCTCGGCCGCGACCACCCCGGCCTCCACGATCAACACTTCCTCCTCTTCCTCGGCCACTAGCACTGGTTATTCCGCCATTCCATAAACGCTGAAAACATCATTTTTCTATCATTCCTGCATTAAAAGTAACATTCTTATTATCAAAACATATCCATATATGTTTAAAATATTCACAGAATAATGCATATAATAATATATATTATGTACAATTTAATGCATGTATTATTAACATATTTTCTACAATGTATATCTCGATGGCACGTTTACGTGAAACCAAAACATGCAAGTTCAGTGACATCATAAACACAAACACTTTTTGGTTGATCACGTCATGGTTTCTTATGCAAAATGACAAAGTTGTAACTAAATAAAAAGACATCAATAGTTTTACCGTTTCTTCCTCGGTCATTTGAATTAAGGCTAATGGCAACTGAGTCTTTTCGATGTAAAGTGTAGTGAATCCTTCCAGCATGTTTGGGGCTTTGTACCCTGGATCATACAAAGCCAGCATCTCTTCCCGGCCGTACCTATGCTCTGCCAGCTGATAGCGCGGTGCCGTCAAGCTTGTTGTTGAACTCGCTTTCGTATTGTTGGTATTGCAATTGTCGGTTGCTGACCTCAACCTAATCAATGAACAAGTCTTGTCAGTGATCTCCAAATTCGTGAAATACAAAATGAACAAAAAACGATGCCTTTCAAATGTCACTCGAAAGGCACCATAAATAACAACAAAACCGTAATTACCATTCAGGTCCAAATTTCATGGATTCGGTCATATTGCGCTTTTTGCTGTAACAGAAAACGGGGCTTATAGAGCGGACGGCTCGAGATGAAATTCGCGAGTCAAACGAAATGGCAAATAAAACATGAATTACCTTTCCATACTATGTTAGCTCTATGTACTTTATATTACAAGCAACTGTGAAATGAAAGAAACAAAAGTGGGACGGGTGAACAGATATGCACAAACACACAAGCAGATGAATCGAGCCGTCAGCAGCCACCAGGACCATAACCTAGAAGCGCAGCGCTCTCTCGTGACTGTTGAAAACAAAACAGCTCTCTCCGGAGGACTAGCCAGACATGGTTCAGCGAAACGCGCACGAGAAAGAAAAAAGCACGCGTTACAGCGTGTCCAATCTTTGCGATTGTTGTGTGTGTACACACCTATACGTCGAGAGAGAAAGACGGCCAGAGGGAAAGAAAGAAGGAAAGAGAGAGAGAGAGAGAGAGAGAGAGAGAGAGAGAGAGAGAGAGAGAGAGAGAGAGAGCGCGCGCACACGTACTTATAAATACGTGTGAGTTTATTAATGTTTGGGTATGGTCGTGGGTTCGGGCCGACGGCACGCTCGGGCAACGGTCGCGCGTCCTCGGCGCGGCCGCGTGCCCGATGCGCGGCTCGACCGCTGCCAAGCTGCCATAATAACCAAACTTTTTTTTCTTTGCTTTTCGCTCGGGCCACACGACTGTCACGGCTGATGTCGTTGCGAATGGCACGCGCGAAAGGTCGCTGCTCGTACCGAAGCTTCTGCGGATTTGCGTGACTCGTCGGCTACGTTGAGCGATTCGCAGCGGCAGCTAATATACCTTATTACACTTTCAAAGCACTAATGCGAACGATACAACACATCAATATGGCGACACACGGTGGAATATGGTTAGATAGCAAGGTTCGCTCGAGTGAAGATGGCGCACGCGGTGCTAGTGAACACCAACAAACACCAACGAACAGTCGAGAAGTCCACACGCCTGCGCCACCAGCCCTTCCGGCCGCGCCAGATTCGAAATATACTAAATATAAGAAGGCTTTGGTCCTTTAGAGTCATACCGCTTGTTTGGGCATGAATTATCAATTCACTATATATCTCTTACATACATGTTCAATCGCAACGATCTTGGTGTACATTTAATAGCTTCAAATATAAAAAGGGGAAAAAAATAAGGTTAAGTGACATAGTATTTTATTTTGATGTTAGATCAAATAATTGAGATTTGAATAATTACGTTCAAAACAGATGGGTCATACTTTTGGTTTCACCCTTAGGAAAATGAATTTTAGGCTTCAAAACGTACTAAATCATTGATATTTGACGTTATCCATCATGCTGGTAACTTTTAACAAGGATATTAATTTTTAGGTTAGTCTGATGACTTTATGAAATACATTGTATTGAAGGGTTATTAACAAGTTTAATGATTAAGATCTAGAAATGAATTTCTTATTTATGGACAAAATATAATAATGTATTTTGGGTTTTACCAATTGAACTCTTACACATTTCCATTTAAATTTAATTTTGCAATCTGCAATATCGTTAACTATACGATTTAAAGGGATGTCAAAGACAAAATTACCGACTTTGCAGATTTTGTAAATTAAATAAAAAAGGTGACATTTAGACTCAACTTCAGTTCATAAATCGATTCCTTCACTTTTTCAATATAGTTCTATTAAACATTCAATTAAATCTATACACAACTGAAGAATTAAAATGTCTGGGCTTTTTGGAAGTGAGAATAAAACACTCGCACAAAATACGTCCAAATTAGGTCTTATAAAATTAAACGCAACATATCAGTACATTTTCCCATATGTATAAAAAGTCGATCATTAAACTTGATAATTATTTTATAAAAATAATGCAGATTAAAAAGTCCCTAGACTAACCTAAAAGTAGTTTGACATCCTCTTAAAGTAGTAATGTAACTCATTTCCAACCTAACCTAAAAATTTGATTGCTTTTTAGTTTTACGTTAATAATATGTATTTTTAATTGATTTGAAAGATACCAGCCGATTCTTTGATCATATGAAATTATGTATATAATTAATTTTTTATATTATAATGATTAGTTTTTATAAGAAATTGCAACGTGTTTTGTTTGTCACCTCAGAAACGCGTTGCAATTCTAAAGAAACAGTTTATAATTTTGTCAAGTTTTTCAAATCAAGATGTACATTAAAACAATGAGAAAATCAATTGATGTCGGCAAAATCTCTGTAAAATATGCGATCGCATTTAATCATGAAAATCTGTAATGTCGGTAATTGTGACATATCACTTTGATTACCTCTAAAGATGATATCATAGTAAAAATTGTGTACATTTTATAACTTAAGTTCTTTCCAAAATGTTCAGTTATACAATGACTCAATTTGGAATTTTTTATTTTTAAGCTACACAATAAATCTAAAATTGATATGTAACATTCTTTATCATTTCATTTTACATATAACCTATATTTTTCAAAACTATAAGTGTTTGATGTTTTTTTATTCATGAAATTAATGTATAAATATTCTACTAATATGAATTACATAAACAAATGACCTAAGAAGTGCGAAATTTTGTTCAATTTTTTCCCTTTTTACTTGTTGCTAACAAATAAAGAAAAAAATAAAAAACACGACATATGGCAACAGAGTAGATAAGTTTTATATTCCTTGTTTCTTTTCTTAGCTAAGAGAGGCATATAATATCAAAGTCATTCTTTATTAAATTAGTCAGTATCGGTATACTGGCACTCAATGATACCAGAGTGATACTTAGTATAGTATAGTGAGAGAGTCAGGAACTAAAGTTTACAGTAAACGTTTTTGTCTAATGTTTGAATGGTCA
>JABFQD010002648.1:0-14722 GCA_022817045.1 Psix sp. ZL-2020
GTTTTGTGTAATATCAAGAACATTAACTTAAATATTTATTTAAATTAAAACTAATAAACAGTACTTTGAATTTAAATCAGTTTTTTTAATTTTATCATGTTTTTATATATCAATTATTAATTTTATAATATTCTATAGAGACACAATCAGTGCATTAAAACTTAACGAACTTTTGTTTATATAAACGAAAAATAACGTTTTTTTAAATAAGAATTAATAATTGCTTAACTGATAATTGATATCCCCTTAATCACTGCAACCAAATGCAATTCCCGAATACAAGACACTGGACTTAACGATTGGAAGCAAAAAGTAACATCGGTTGGCGCCTTAGTCGACGTTTTCCGATCAGTTGATACACGGTACAGGACTCGTGCGAGATCGGCCGGTTTCGTATGGGATCGGGTGCTTGGTGTAATGCAGCCGCGGCTCCTCGACTTTATGCCGGTCGCGTTTGGTGACGTCGCCAGGCCTGGAACACCGAGATTCCAGCGTGTCTTTTGGGCTGTCGAGTCGGACCGCCGAAGCCATTCGCCGATCGTGCAACCTTTTCGAGAAATAGGTGTTCACCATTTGCTCGAAACCGGAGTAAATATGTATATACTACAAGGCATTGCGTACGCAACAGTTCAAACCGTGATATCAGTGACCTAACCTTCGCAATTATAATTGGTGCGTCGGTTTGTTGCGCGCGCGACCAAAGTGCTACGACAGTTCACCACGAATTGTTATTTCAACGTCGCTGGAATATTTTGACAGTGTTGTTTCGATCCTTGTTATAAAGTAAAAGCCGAAAATCCTTGGTACCAGAGGTCGTTGTAACCCGGTTCTATGAATTCCGAGTGTTTTGGTACCAATTCTGTCATGGACTTGAGTATTGCCAAGCCTCTTTGACCGAAAGTGACACGAAACGATTTGAACTTGATTGACGCGGCATTAACCGCTCCTTAAATTTCAAATCTAGTTACTCCTTAAATCAGCAAAGACGACAATCTCATGTGGGATGTATTGAGCTCAATTCGATGGACGTTTCATGGAACTCTTTTTTTTGACGGTTTTTCAGTGTTTCGTGTTACTTTCGTAATTTTGAAACGCTGCACGAAAATGCTTGAATGACCGAAGGGCCGCATTATTCCTACATTGAAATCATTAATTATTCCACTTTACTAATTCTAGTTCATTTTTTCCGATAAAGTAACTTGGATGGAAGGTTATGTCAGTCCCCCGGAGCTACCGATTTTCCGCAACTGATTCAACCATTCGCTCCATTAACCGCACCGGTTTAGTTCCGGGTAATTCGGCTCGTAACCCGCTGGACTTTATTACAGAAGTATTGTGTTTTCGAGTGCGAAGCGGAAGCCGTGCGCGGTGCAAAAGAGCCGGCCGATAGCGTCGCGCGCAAGAGCAACGAAGACACGTAGACAACCTGTTTGTACTTAGATCGAATGGAGCCTCGTTACGGACTCGAGTCGTTTGTTGGTTAGGTTGCAGAGTCCCGGCGAAATTCGTTTTACTGTCTGGCCGTTTATTGTGCTCGCATTCCTATTCCATTATGTCCCGTCCTCTGTAAAAGAATGCGGAGCAAATAAGTTTGTTGATCCGCGTACTGCACTTTGCCCCCACCCAATGACTCGTCGCTTCTCTTCTTCCCTTCGCACCAACTAGTCTTGACTTTTTTGGGCTCGTTATTCATGCGCTGTTTCGGTTGACCTTGAATTAATTTTGACCGCTCAGTGAAAGTCCGAATTCTTCGCTTCGGGTGCGTCAAGGATAATTTTAGACAGCCGTTTTTTTTGTCGGAAAAAGTGCCGGTCAATCACCCTTCTTTAATAAGTGTCATCGTAGGAAGCCAATGAAATTGTCACTGAATAGTACCAAAGAGTAAAATCAATTTTGAAATTGTTATATAAATTGGAAAACTATGTTAATTTGCGCTCACAACGATGAAATGAAAATTCATTATATTGGTTACTTTATCAATCAGTTGCGAAGATTATCATGTAGTTTTGATGATAAACGAGACAAGTGTATCGATGCGAGTCAATGGAACGGCACTTGTCACTGTTAGCGTATCAATTATGGCTCATTGTGTGCACTTATTCGGGACCATTGATGTAGCCGAGAATTCCGTGGGGATAACAATGAGTAGGGTGGCCCCTCGGTTATGCTAGCTGAGTCTGAACCTCCTCTTTCTCCTATTGCACCTATATCCATGTCGTGAGAGAATCTCACGCACACATGTGCGGATCATCCATCTATCTAATCTTATTCTCGAAACAATTTCAATTGAATATAGGATAAGGAAGAGATACGATATCTTCGGTCGCAATTTAGTATCAAACCCAGTGACACCTTTTGGACATTGACTGTTAAAGTGCGACCAAGGCGGGAATTCAAAACATGTGTATTCGTTTGACCTGAATCAATTGGATTACTGTGCTCTAAATACTTTTCTCATCTATAGACATGTCCACACGAAGGAAGAAGAAATCACAGGACGGCGGCTTCCTCAAAAAAGTCTCCAGCTTGTTCAATCTCGACACGGTGAGTTTCTGGTACTCAATTCGACTTCTGTCATTGAACAGTTCGAAAATCAAGACCAAAAATCATGACATCGGATTGGCTTATAAGTTGCTGCAATCGTTACATTGTGGACTGATTTGTTGTGCAAGTAGAATAAGCAGAAGTCAATGCTCGCGGGAAAACAAAAGAACTGTAAAGAACCTGATGCAACTGTCATATTTATTCTACTTACATTTATCGCAATTTGTAAGTCGAACGTAGACATTCTTGCACAACTGTCTTTCCTTGTAACATTGTTGTTAGTAGTTCTCACTAATTTTTAGGTACTGATCAAATGACAAAATGATTTTAACGATTAGCAGAAATTGAAACTTACTTTTCAATATTTTCCGTGACTATCTATTTTTCTTAGAATCTTGCAGTTTAAAATTAACAAATTAAATGTACTGTTTGCGACATCTCTTCTTGACAGCTCATTTCAAATGATTTCCTTTTCTATCTGTTAATCACTCGAATTTACATCTTTATCTGTATCTCTGCATTTATTCTCGTTCGATATTCAACAGGTTATACTCATATCTCTTTACGCTTAGATTACTCAACGAGGCTTATAAGGTGATCGTATAATGAAATTGAATTTACGAAACTTCAAACAATATTAATTCATTGATTAGTGTATATAGTTGGTTAAATTGAACATTAGCATAACACGGATATTTTATCGAATACTTTAAAACCAAATCACACTACGATAGTTTTTGTTAGAATTTATCATAACAAGGATATGCCGACATTTTTTCTGTTTTTTACGCGGTATTAATTTATGCCGCATCAAAATGACTAATTTGAGACGCAAATCACTCGGTTTCTTTGAATATTCCATCTTAAGGAGGAAAAGGCAATATAAGAATAGACATTTTTGTCGACTTTAAACAATGTTTCATTTTTTTGAAAAAAATACAAATTACTGTTCAGTTGGCCAATACAATGGCCCTGGCGGAAGGAAGGCCACGCAGTCATTTAATTATTCTCGTGTAGTGTTTACTCCATTATGTAAGCATGACGTTCACGTGCAGTATACGCGACAAACACTGGATCGGATTTGAAAAAATTTATCGTGTAATCTTATACTGACATTACAAAATTATGTCACGAATGTATCCGTAAAACATTTCATATTGTATGACAATTTATTAAAAATGATGAGTGTTGCAACCTACTCATACTTCACACGTTTTTTATTTATGATCCTCTTTGGTATTTTTTTATTATCACGTACGTAAACTATTTTCCCTGATAAAAATCTTGAAAATCATTCGAATCCAATAAACAACGACGAAAATTTATTTATCGTCAAAGCACTGGAAAAATCGATGTCACTGCTCTATGTATTATTTGATACGCCAAACATCAAATTAATGAAACTTTTATTCACAACTGAATGAATTGAATTGACAGATCATTCTCGGCAATTATCGTGAGACTTGTTATTGTGATTTTCTGATAAAATTGGATGGATAACATTTGGCTACCCATCAGTGTAATACAAAAAACGGATCAACAGAACACAATTAATGCCATCGCTTCCGTCGATTTTAATTACACCTGACGCAATAAGCTTTCATTTTCGCCAATTACATTAATTGCATAACTCCATCTAATACATTTATTCATATTATCTCGTTTTCGCATGCGACATGAAAATATATGATTACGATGATGGAAAACAACGCTAGATGTTTGCACATCGAATGCGAATTCACATGTGCAAGCGAATTAGCAAAAAATCTTTTTGACATCAAACTTAACAACAAAAAAGTAATAACTTACTTTTTACCAACTCGCGCTACGATTCAGTGCAAAAACGATTTTTTGTATGCAATGAACGTCAATACTATTCATCCTGGAAGCTCATTCTCGTAAAAACGCGCGACATTTTACGCAGTTGTAAAATCGAATAAGTATTCGTGCTTTCTGTCTTGGATTGGTCGCGTTTGAGTTCTAACGTCAGCCAAGCAGCAGACCAAGCCAAACTCCATTGAGTAGAGTGTTTCACGGTAGGCTGGCTGCAATGCATTTTACGTTCGACGATCGGCGTAGCGTGGCGTCGTTTCGTATTCGCTTTTCCCGAGCGGAGCTGTTTGCGACTCTTACTGTCGCGAAAGAGAAAAGGCAAAGACGACTTCCTACTCGACAAATTGATCCGGACGGATCGATGTCTCTACCAGTGCAATATTGAAAACGGAAAAACCAAGCAGACTTTTATCTACTGAAAAAAGTACCTGCGTATTCGTGCAGAGAATGTAATATTTTTTCGTCATCTGGAAAGTATTCGCGTCACAGGAAAACATTTATATTCTCGTGTAAAAAAGTAATCCAACTATTTCTGGAAACATGTTCATTTTGCCATCTTTAGAACATGAAAATGAATAATAATGGATTTCGTAACATGATAAATGAAATTTTCGTGCGAAAATCATACAAAAAAAGATTTGTGTGTGTGTGTGTGTGTGTGTGAGAGAGAGAGAGAGAGAGAGAGAGAGAGAGAGAGAGAGAGATTATTCAAAATATTTCGTCTTGAAGCAATTCTCAAAAAGAATGTTTGAATTCGTGTCGCGCTTTTTGCGATAATTAATGTTCTCGATGAAATGATTTCACAACTCTAAATGCGTCTCCTTTTGCGAATCACTTCGTTCCAAACAAGTTTTCCATTTAAGAATAACAAATGCGCCGTAGTCTGAATGCCAACGGCTCTATTTTCCTGGCGCTTCTTACCCGCTTCGATGCGATTTTTCTGCGCCGGCTGCGCGTGCATTTACGGCGTATCGTTTTTCTTGTTCCCCTCCGCCGTTTTGTTCCCTCTTCGTCTCACCGCCGCTCCGTCTTTTCCACCTCTCGCTTCTTTTTTTCACCCAAGAGATCTCTACAACTGTGTTCTAAGCGCCTCGATTTCACGCTTATTCCCAGTCCGTGAATTTCCCAGCCACGAAAAGCGCACCGCGCAAAAAGTCACGGGGTTGCGTCCCAAAGGGCGCTGCACTATTTATTAGTCGCCCTGCTTCATTACATCATTGTCGTCTGCCTAATGGCATAGATTATTTGACATAAAATTGTACTCCCGCTCTTAACGTCCGCATCATTTTTATCAGCCAACAATGGCGCCGTTTGTTATCTTTTTACAACACTTTCTGTCAAATACTTTGAAAGACAAATCTTACTGTTGCGTTATTTTGTATTTTCATCGCAAACAAAGCGACGTCGTATATCAACACAAAATTCTCTCATTTTTAAGAAGAATAATTTGAATAGATATGGTAATTTCAATTGCTAAAAACCAGAATTTCAGACATGAAAGAACAGTTTTCGAAATATTTGATATTTGATTTTGCGATTAGGTGATTGTGGTTTATCGACTGAGTTTGTGAAGTTAAATATATTGCCAGCGATAATATGCGTTTGTCTGAGCTATTATCTTGCCAGTTCGGACAAGATTCGGGCTTTGAATAATAGCGGCAGCCCAGTTGACTGTCAGTAGACCACTATGGCTGTCGGTCCATTCCAACAGCTTCCGGTTGTCTCGTGGGGACGAACCCTAACATATTACCCGAAATCAGCGCTACCAAGTATATCGTTACAATAGAGGTTAATGGGTTATTAAACTAAACGCTCCCTCCACCACTTGTCTCACACAGTACATTCACCGCACATGACAATGCCCCCATTAAAATATTAATTACGACGTAATCGTCTTTACTTATATCAAGGAATTTAACGCGTCGTTTAAACTCACTATTGTCCTCAGTCGCATACAAATATTCCAATTTCAGTAATTTTAACAAAGTATTTCGGTTCCGGTTTTGAAGTTGATTGGTAATCGTTAGCATTCTGATCAAGAATTTTTTGCGGACAACAAATTTCGGTTATAGCACTTTTAATGTGTTTTTTTATATTTCCAATTCATTTTCATTAAACAATCTATGATCGACTATAATATTCAAATTATATTGTAACTAAATACTGATTTTCTGCTATATATCATTATTAATTGAAATTGAGTAAAACAACATTCATAATTTTAATAACACACATAACATAAAACTTATATTTTATTAAATAACTAAGATCATAGTTGATTCTTAGTTTGACTAAGCCTAAACAATCATTTGCGAGATTTAAATCTATATTATTCAATAGTATACACTCAAAATAACTCGATATTTATGTTATTAATGGTATTTAAAACAAATTTATTTAAAGTGAAATACTTAAAGGACTCGTTAAAATAAATATTTCGTAATAAACTTAGAATTTGACTCAAATTTATAGCCAGTTGTGCGCAGTTGACAGTCACGGCTACTGTCAAATAAGTTTCTGATTAAATAAATGTGAGATTATGAAAAGAACAAAAAGACATGAATGAAAAACTTTCAAGTCAATTGGACTCTTGTAACTTGTGTTCACATTTTGGACACTGGGCAACGTTAAGTAGGAAAATGTAATCAGGGTTATAGTCAGAGATGACTCGTTGAATAGTTCAGAGTACCCGCAACAAACCCTCGTTAAACGAGTCCTTCGGTTCGCTGTCATTAAATTCCAACCCTTGCTTCTCCTGGTCCCTTTTCACGTTTCCTAACTCACGTTTCACAACGATCCAAAATTGACGTTGATTCTATTCAATCCTGTTTGCAAATTTGTAAATGTTGGTACATGATTTGGAATGTTAGACCGTACGCTTTTGTGTTGTTGAAGTGAATCGGTTCAGCATCGAATAACAGCTACGATCTCTGCGGTTGCTTTTTCAATGCCAATGTATCATTTTTCACAACTTTTTTGCGGAAATATAGTCTCGAACTATAGCTACTTCTTTCTTCACTGAGGAGCAATGAACGATATAGCTTAAGTGAATTCATTTTATTATTTATCGTAAAACGTCTATCAAAGATCTTATTAGTGTACCGAGTTTTATGGTTGATGAGTTCGACGTGAATGTAGGCTAATGACGTATAGATAAAGATGAGTAAGATTACTACTTTGATAAATAACTGTTTTATAACCAAAAATAAATAAATATTGAAAGAGATACAACTTAAATCTAAACATTGAAATCACACAATGTTAATACATTACGATGATATTAATATTTATTATTTGCAAATAACAAATATTAAAATGCTTTAAAAATTTTGTTCAAAACTAAGACGTATATTTCGTTACATTTGTACATTTAAGTATAACTTAAGAAACTCTTAAGAAATACTTTCAACTATGCTCGTTTCCATTGAACTTTTGAAGCGCGAGCTCATATATTTAAAGTCAACAGTACTCCTTATAATGGTCGTCTCAATGAACCAAAAATTCGGCGAAATATTCAGCTGTAACAGCATTAATTGAAGTCCCATATTGTCGATAAGACAAAAATTCATTTCGAGCTAATAGAATACTTGCAATTAAACCATACATGATTGCAATAGGGAATAGTCGAAATTTGAAGGCTAAAATAAATGGCTCATTGAGTAGTTCGAAATGCAAATGTTAGCGGGATGAGTTATGGAAGCCAGCTGAACGTTGAACCGATCGGTGGTACTTTAAAGTTGCTTAGCTAAGCAAACATGTACAAATAGAACCCACTTGACCACGATTCTCCCGAAATTGAACTTGCTGAATTATTCCCGCTGCGTCCGCTCATTTTCGTCTAAGGAGATAACCAAATGGTTGCCTCTCGTACGGTAAACCAACTGACATCCGACAAATAATCCAGCGTTTATATTTTCGGAGCAAATAGTTAACGTTTTGAAATAATGACAAAGTGTCGGCGAAATTTTCGGAGAAAGTGGTTCAGCATTCACTGGAAAATTCTTTTTTAAACTTTAATGTAAACTTTTAAAATTATAAAGATACTGCATTACAAAGAAACAAGTTTTATATAAACAATTGGCATAAATTAAATATACGTCTGACTTAAAAAGATTAACATGGCACGTATGAAACATTTTAGAGTCAAAGGGAAGAAATTAATTGAATTATTCATAAAATTATAAATCAAATTACAAATCAATTACTAATTATTATAAATTAAATTAATTATTAGTAATTATCGGATTATTACATAGATTGTAGTTAAAGATAGTTGGATGAGCTATAGTTGACATTGATTAACCATAAAATTGATTAAATCATATTCCTATTAGTTGTCATAAATTTCGGTTATTAATATATAAAAACGATCTGGAAAGTATTCAAATTCTCATGTTATATCATTTGTTCCTTTTATAAGTAATGAACTTTTAGAACAATTTAGTCCGTTTAAGTTAGCTGATCAACTTTCATTAATATAAATTAAACGATTTAAGATTAATTTTCATGATCAAAATTTACAGGATTTCTAATTTTTAATTTTCTATTTGATTTCAAAAACAAAGATAAAAAAATATGCGACTTCTGAAAGGTTGAAAGTGAACGCTATCAACAAAAATAAATATTTTTTCATATTTTTTTATTTATACAGTTTAAATGTTAAATATTTACTAAAAATTCACTATAAGCAAAGTGATATTAAAACAATTGTTTTATACATAAAGTACAACATTTATTTACAAACAAATACAACAAATATTATTTATACAACTATAGTTCAATTATAAATATAGGTCATTGACAAACAATAATAAAACCAAAGGCTATTTGAAAATATATATTGAATGTCACATAACTGATCTGTAAGATTGAGTTACCAACACTTTTTATAACCTTCATCTGATTGTTACTCTAACCAACTCATTTGAACCAAGTGCATTCAAATAAAACAGACAAACAAAATAAACAAACCAATATTTTCCTCCAAAAAAAGAACCAATCGATAAAAAACTCGGTATAAAAACCACTTTCTTACTCCTCCTCAAATTCTACCTTCAATAAATAATTACATTTTTGAGCGCCAATCATTTAAATTTAAACGCAGTCAAAAGTAAACGCCTGCGGTTAACCTCAAAATAACGAATCCAAATACGACGCAGTTTTATCAACAATCAATTAATAGTCGCTCGTCAAAATCACATTCCAACCCTACGTGCAGCTCCAAGGTCACTCGAGACCTCAAAATCATCCTAAATTGTGGAATTTATACAAATCCAAAAAGTTGCGTCAAATGACTCACTATCTTGGACAGCCATTTTCTCGCGTCTCCGTCGTCTCCGGCGCTGGTTCGCTCGCTCGTTACGTTATCGCCATACGTTTTCGCGTCGGCACACGTCGTCGCAGGTTTCCGAAAGCGGTGTTTTTTTCAAAAAGACAACTCTCCGAAAAGCGACAACAAAACTCACAGCCTGCGCGTGGGGCGCATGCGCGCGCGCACTCCGCGCCGTGACGTCACGTGACGTCATCGAGAAGCTTTGTAAGGCGGCGCGATCATAGAAGACAGTTGGTCAGTGAGTGAGGGTGTCGCGTAACCGAGATCGAAGCGCGTCCGAAAATAGTCGAAGGCGAGATAATGCGACGACGCGCAACGACGCTACTCCGATGAGTCTTCACGACAACTACTTCGCCGGGGATGTCGAGGACGACGTAACGCAGTTCGCCAGCAAACCCGCCAACAAAAGGTACCGCTGCGCAGTGCACTGTCATTGTTCACGCGTCAGCCTCGCCGTCCGATTGTTGCGATCGCGCAACAGTTGACCTTCGACGGTTCCCTCGCTTTTTAGACGCCTTTTTTCCCGATTGAACCATCGCTCAGAAAATTCCATGGCTATTTATTCTTTTAGGTTAAGCGCGATTTCGATTGTGTCGCTGTGACGTTTTTGTTGGATTCTTGTTTATTTTTAGACGCACTCTCTAACGGGCCAGTTTGTTTTTGTTGGAATGCAGTTGAGGTTAACTTTGTAGGTTGCCAGTGCGTTTTTAGAAGCGACTTTGTATTTATCGCTCCGACTTTTTCTTATCTTTCTTTTTTTATATTATACAGTTTCATTTGATTTTGTTATTTATCAGAACTGGGTTTTTACCCAATAAGCTCCGAGTACTTAACCATTTTAATCCTCTTAACCATGTAAATAGCACATTTAGAATCCAATATGTTTTGAGAACGACTGTTTTATCGCTCCAATTGTTTTTGTACATACAACAATTAAAATGTTGTTTTCTCGTTCTCACAAACAGTCGCTAGAAACTTGTTAATTTATTCAATTGCTAAGTAAATGTTTGATTCATCAAATGGTTGCAAAGAATCAGTCAGTTGTAAAGTTCACTGACCCACGTGAGGATGCGTTGAGAATGTTTTTGGTTTCTTGTCTACCGATTATCTATTACCTGTTTCCTTGCAAAGTTCTGTTTATACATAATCGATCCGAAACCGGTTTATTTCATAATTGGTATCTTATCTGGCCTATTACTGGGTCAGCATTACCACTGATTAGTCCATGCAAATCCGTAGCAAACTTTCATATCAAGCAATTGAAAAAAGTTCCAAGTGAGAAAGAGAGAGAGAGAGAGAAAGAGATGCATGTTAAGTGTGATGGAAATGTGTAAAGGTTGAATGGGTTAAGGAAAAAAGGATCTCGTGTTGTAATTCGGGCAGCCGAAGGATCAGGAAGACTGGCGGAGAAAGCGCGGTTACATAAAGCGTGTGTGTATTGGTTTAAAGAAGTAGAGGGAGGGGGCGCCAAGTTACGTTCACCTCGGTATTACTTTCATTTGGTCGCTCTGTCTCACTCTTTTCACTTTCAGAGTACTCGTATTCCCGCCGGTCAACAACTACAGAAGATTCCTCATTCACCAACTTGTACAAGAGAGATTCGCCGAGTTTCTGCACACCTTCTCCATAGGCCAAGGCCCGGCCAGGAGAACCGTCGTTTGCTTCAAAGCTGATGTCATAAGGTAATGCTGGTTCAAGTCTTGGTGATCGTTTTATAACAAATATGCTCATATTTAGATAAGAATGCAACTGTGTTGGTATCTTTCATTTTTTAGCGCTTATCTGGTGAAGGTTAATCGAGTTTTTTTTTTACAGTTTTGGATGCAGTATTGTGCATTGTTTCTTCTGCAGTGAACAAATCATGTGAAATATGTTTGATTTGTATATTTTTGTTATATACAGTCGATACAGTAATTTTTGTTCAATTTTGAAAATGATCAAAAATTGTTATGGGTGGGATTTGAACGTAGGATTTGCAAGTAATTCATTTTAATTGAAATGTGTTGATTAATCTGGGTTATGAAATTGAATATATTTTTGTAAATTGTGCTTTCATTAGTTATGTAATTTTTAAGTATGTTATTTGTTTCTTTGTAGTTGAATTATTTTATCAGTGGGTTTGTGATAATAACAATTGAATTTTACTTCTTCAGGGATCCGAAGGCCATGGGGGTCGAAGAGAGGTCTCCAGTAATGACCCCGGAACATAATACTAGACAAAGACAAGGTAAACATGCATTTTTATACTGTATTTTCATACAGTAATATGTTTTTGTATTTTATTTAAAATAGATAATGAAAAATATATTTTAGCTGGACAATTTTTAACATGTTCAAACTTTGTATATACGATTTACAACTAACTCATTTAACGGAATATTTTTAGTTACATAAAAGACGAAGTAATGATTTAATAATAGTTCAATTAGTTTTTAAAATGAAGGAAATTTCCTTTAATATGAATATGATTTAATGTAAATCATGAAATTATTAAACTGATTATTTCCAGTTAAACCAGTACCTGCAGTTGAGATTTATCGTCCACCAGCTGCCAGAAAGGCTATCAAAGAAGAGCAAAATGCTTCTGAACAAGAACAAATCAATTCCGACAATTGTATCAGGTAATATTATTTTTTATGGTTCATATATAAACGAGAAGCTAAGTTTTGCAAAAGTAAAATGACACTTTATTTTAATAAACATTCTAATAATGCTTTTTTGTATGCTTGCCGGCCGAAATTCTATAATTTAATTTAATTTATAAAAGTAATGTATAAAGATAGATTTAATTCAAAAACTAATTGAAACTTTGAGATGGTCTGTATGAAATACTTATTGTGGATGTATGGTCGAAAAGACGAGAGTTATTACTACAGAAAACTTTTTCACTTTTAAATTCATCGCTTGTTTTGTTTATTTATTCAGTTTTTAAAGTAATTCTATGGATGTGGATCGTGTTTACTTTTGAGTACAAAAACCTCTGTTCAGCACGCAGTGAAAGTTCAGATAATACTTGTCGCTCTGGCTCACAACTGACATCACTTTTACTTTCTCAATGACATAATTTAAAAGAAGAATTATACAATCTATATCGATATCATAATCTGTAGAGATTGGTACAGGCTGGTTACAGGAATCTATAAAATTGACTGTTTTGTGCATAATTCATCCATTTTTTTTTCCGTAAAAAAATGACATTAAATTCAAATGTTTATTTAGAATACATCAAACGACCAAATGCATTAAAAATAGCAATACTATTTTGTTACTATATAATTTTTATATTTTTGTAAAATGTAAAATAAGTTTATTTCTTCCAACTCAACGAAACTGAAAGTCGTTACATCTTTCATTAAAGATCGAGTTGGATTAGAACAAATAACAACCTTATTTAGAAACTAGTAGATTCTGGTCGCTGCAAAAAAGTGTAACAACGCGAAAGAAACACAAATACAAATATGTGGAAAAATGAAACACCAAACTGCCTTGTGAAAACACACTTTTTACTCAATAAAGTTATCGTTTTTATTGCAGATCGAATCGTCAGCGAAGACCAGACAGAGCAGTTTACGTTCCGCGACATCGTCGCGACGTGATCGAGTCCGAGAACAGTGCGCAGCCGCGGACATTGCGCGATCAAACTCCGAAAAGATTATCTTCCGAAGCAGTTAAAAAATCAGAAACTGTGGTGCAAGAGTCGAACAGTGATCATAATTTTGAGTGTGAAAAAGTTACAGAAAAAAAGGAGGTGGAGGATTTCATAGTGGAAATTATCAGGGAGGAAGAATCTCCGACGGAAAGTGTATCAGTTTTTAAAGAAAAGACCAATACGATTGGTGACATCGAGAAGAAATTGCTCGATATAAATAGTAAGAGGGGGGATCAAGTTGAGGAGGTTGGGGGCGTGGATCAAGACAAGACTCCGGGGGAGAAAAGTATAAACGAGCAGGAGAACCGCAAGAATGCGCCGGTAGCTGAAAAGGTGTTGGTGATCTCAGACAGAGTGAGTGTACCGACAGGCGAACAAGAAAAAAAGGACACGACTGTGATTCCCATGACGCCACCGGAGAAAAAGGTCAAGAAGGTTGAGCGACCAAAGAGCAAACCAGCGCCGCCACCAGCGCCACCAATCAAGATTAACAGGGACGAGTGTGATTGGGAGAGCTTATTTGATGACAATGGCGACTGTCTGGATCCAACTCTTATCGAGGAGGTTATTATTACTTGAAAAAATTACTACAATAAAAGTGATTGAAAATTAAATAATTAATCAATATTTCAATGAATGAAATTGAATGAAGTTTATTTTTGATTTAAAGCAAATGCGAATGAATTAATTATGGTGAAAATATTGTATAATTTGAATTTATTTTCTTAGCTTACATCAGCGGTTGGCGAGGTTGCGATTGAGCAACCGAAGAACAACTACAAACCGTACACGAGGCCAATAGAAGTTTCGAATGATGAATACGCTCATGTCATAGAAATATATAATTTCCCATCCGAATTTAAAACGAGCGATTTGGCTGCGGTGTTCAGTCCATTCAAACATGGTGGATTTGAGCTCAAATGGGTAGACGATACCCATTGTTTAGGTGTCTTTAGTAGCGCTTTGATAGGTAATTCAATTTTCTTTCATGACCAACATAAGAAAGAGGCGGAAAAATGGAGAAAATAATTTGCATACTGGTATTAATAAAATTTCAAAACAGAAATATAATTCGTAACGTAATCATAGTAATTAGCATTTTTTTTCGATACGCATGCGCGAGTCCACATTTCTCCGAGCTTTTTCGCACTTTTCTTCGAGTCAATAACAAGTTTGAATGACGGTTACTTCACGGGTCTTTGTGGGTCAAGGTTACCAATGGCAATCTCATATTGGGTCCTTTCGCTTATGACTTTCTATCAATGACGTAACAACCCACGCGGATTTCTCCACGACTCAATTATAATGCTCCATGAAAGTGCATGCTAATCTTATTTTAAATCGATTTGCACATGAAATTCCAA
>JABFQD010002649.1:0-14720 GCA_022817045.1 Psix sp. ZL-2020
TTTCATTGATAATCATCACTATGTTTAGTACTTATAATATTTTTTGTGAGATTCATTCATTTGTTTTTCGTAGTATAATAATTTTTAGTTTCAATGTTCTAATGATTATTGTCACAAACAAAAAGAAATAATACTTGAAAATGATTATTTTGAGAGAAAAGTGTAAAATATATAGTTAAGATGATGGATTACGTTGATGAGAAAATAAAATAGATAATAAAAAGTTGACCATAAATAAAAAGTTAAATTTTCATTTAGTAAAAACAAATCATATATGTAAAGTAAGTCTCATATAATTATTTTAACACACTGTTGTTGTCTAGCTGATGAATTATTACTTTTTTCAACTAAGTACATATATATTGTATTTAAAAAGTGATGTTTAATTATAATTAAAATGACTTTTTATTTATTATATTTGATCAAAAATTAATTGATAACCATGAGTAATTATATACATTGTTTTGGAATTATTCATATAAGCATTTAAAAAGACTATTATATTTTATACTTTTTAATTCTTCACTTGATTTTTGAAATACAGTGAATCAATTAAAAATGACAATGCAAGGCCCAGTGAACCATAAATTTATTCATAGTCCTTTCGTTATTTTCTATTCATTTTGTATGTATTTTCACTTATTTATTCATAAAATTATTCAAACTTTCGTCGATTGTAAATTGAAGAAAAAAAACGAACGTAGATTTTACAATTTAAATTTGTTATATTAAAAACGAAAAATGTCAAAAATGCATATCTAAATAATTCTTCAAAAACTCACGACTACCTGATACTCGATTTTTAATATAATTTAAGATTGAATTATTTCATCTTCTGTGGACTAAAATATATTTTGTTATCAGAAAAGTAACGAACTATGAATTTATGATTTTATTATCGGTAAATTTTTTGTAGCGAAAATCGATAACACGTTATTAATCAATCTATTATTTTTAATGTATAGATAACTATAAGATTTTGATTTTTTCCTTTGTTTGTTTATTGGATAAAAATACATCTTTATATTTTTTGAAAACAAACATCGACAATTTCGTCAGTTTACCAACATTTTCGAATTTGATTTCGTTTTATCAAGTTATTTAATTTCAAATTACATTCCAAATTATTCTGATAAAAATTGTCTGGCTTGTATAAAATCCTTCATATTCATCTCGTTTAATTGTTCCTTCCGCGTAATTTTATTGATGCACTTCACTTTTTACCTTTATTCTCTTTCTCTATCTTTCTTCAGCGTTATTTTCCTTGAGAGATCACATGTGGTTGGAATGACATACAAGATCGCTTTTATTGTCAAACGCGAAACCCACTGTAATCGTATGCTTAAATGCGCGTCACTGAATATAATCTTACTTTCTGTGCTTGCTTGCAATGAAAGCGATATTCTCGCGAGCCAAATTGTCCGAGTCACTTGCAGAACTGTCATCACGGTAAATCTGACTAATTCCATGTTGCAGAATAAACAAAGAGTCGTATGCGTTTGATGTTACTAAGAAAATATTTGGTTTCTCATTTTAGATAGATAAAACATGTTTCGAGTAACGGTTACATTAATGAGTTATTCGTTATATTTTAGCCGCATTATAATAATTAATATAGCTTCTATTTGAAATTCGACATACATTTCCAATTCATTATCAATACTGTGGAAAAATAAAACAGACTATTTAGTTATTTTATTTCTATTCAAATTAATAATTTTAAACTTACATTCAATAAGTGATAATTACGAAAGAAATATTTTTTATGACCTTGTAAATAGTGATATTTTTGTAGAAGTATGAAATATTGTAATATATTAATTTATCGAGTTTTATAAATAGGATTTAAAATTTAATTTTAAAATTATCTTACATTTTTATGAATAATCTTTATTGAATGTCTTATCTTCGATAATATGATTTTTGAAAATTTCACATTTTATCCAGAAACAACTTGACATGTCACTCATTGAAATGAGAATATTGAAATAGTATCTACTCGGTATTGATTAAAAATGTCATTTAGAAAAGATTTACATTATAACGACGAAACTATTCCTTGGCAAAGCACATGTATACTGATTTCAGAATTTTCGACTAATTAGCATCTCATAAATCTTATTTTTTAAATAGTACGATATCAATTCCTCAATGTGAGGTAATCCGATTGTTTAATATAGTATATTATTTCACAATAAGTAGATACTGATAATAAAAGATGTGTTTATAATTTCGAATTGGTCAACATTTTTTTATTGAACCTAGGATATGGAAAACATTTTGGGATTTTTGACTTTTTCATATAAGGACATAAAACTTGATCTTTCGTTGATTTTTTGAAAAGATATTAAATTGTACAAAATTAGCATAAATTATATATCCGAAATATACTTTTAAATATAAAAAAGTTTCATTTTATTCTCTACATATCTGAAAAATACGGAGAATATTCGAAAAGTATAATATCGATCATTGTTGAGAGTTAAATTGAAAAGTATAATAAATACTTGTATTAAAATAAAAATTCATAAACTACATTATTAAACCTAAAATAGATGCTTGTTTTTATGTTTGTGTCACCACTGGAACGTTTAATCTTGATTATAATATTCCAAACGTATGAGTTAAAATTTATTTTTCTTTTCTAGTCTTATATATAAATCAGTTATAAAAGAAAATAATATTTTTGTGTAAAATTTCCATAACATTTCAGGAAATAAGAATTTCCTAATTCCAAATGTTGTAAAAATAAAATTAATTACATTATTTATTAAATAAAATTTCTTCCAATTTTTCCCTTCATCTTTTTTAACAGATATTTTTATAGCTACTACTCTATTCTTAACAGAAAAACAATCGTTAAAATGGTTTTCTCATTAATATAATACTCCCACCTTACATCGAGTCATAATTTATATGACGGAAGTTCAGAAGATCTCGTAAACGATCAAAATACTTTACAATACATCCGAATTTTATACATCTTCGCCATTTCATCTCATCTTTTGCATAAGTAATGTTTCATTAAAGTTATAAAAGTCTTTGTCATAGTTTTTTCTTTCCGCTTAAAACAAAGAGAAAGATGCATTTCATACTTGAAAACATTTATATTATTCTATATAAAATAAAAAAATTGACTATTTCATTCACATCATATCTTATAAAATATCTCTAGTCATCACGATAAATCATGGTAGAATAATTAATTATAATAAAATATTTGTTGCTTAAATGTATCTACTTATTCACGATGTGGAAAAAATAACCAAAAAAGGTATAGTTTTCAAACTAAGACACGGCGGACTGAGCAATAAAATAAAATGATTACTTAACGCAAACAAGGAACGCCAAATACGATGCAACCGTATTATAACAAAGTCAGTGACTCAGTTTGTTGTACGATAAACAGTGAAGCACAAGCTTCTTATTCTTGTCTGCAGACAATGGCAGACCGATACAAATGATTCATGACATCTCTTGA
This sequence comes from Psix sp. ZL-2020, assembly GCA_022817045.1. Lineage (NCBI taxonomy): Eukaryota > Metazoa > Arthropoda > Insecta > Hymenoptera > Scelionidae > Psix > Psix sp. ZL-2020. Next base: position 3,482 of record JABFQD010002649.1, read on the forward strand.
GGGGCTACTGTTTGTATTAGTTGCGCGTGGTGAGCAATTAAGAATTATCATTGTCTAACTTGTTTCTTTTATTCCAAGCCATATATACCTCAGCGGAAAAAAAGAAAAACTGAAATTGCTAACTATCTAGGAAATGTTATACTTTAACGTATATCCATGGCACGTACATACGAAATATTTGTCTCCTATTAAATCAATACTTCGAACAAGATCAAAGCAAAAGATGTGAACCGTCTTTCACGGCTGAGAAATCAATTTCGATGCTGTTTTGGCAGGGTTTATGTTCAGATTATGTAGGTGATTGATGGCAGATAATCCCAATTGATTTCCGATCACGCAGAACTTCTGCGCTTTACACGCTTCAGGCTCATGTGTCAAAACTGACGTTCCGCGAAGCTGACAAGAAAAATTCGATTTCTCTTGGAAATTGTTTTATATATTTTTCTTTCGCTGTTTATTACGTTATAATTATTGATTTCCCGTTATTTCACGCTATGATTATTTAGTTTGTTGAGAAGAAGATTGATGTATTTCTGTAAATTAAAGGTGGAGTTCTTGAATATAAAACTTCAAGTTTTGTTTTTGTATGCCGAAACATCGCGATGTCAGTACGTTATTGAATTACTTGAACGTGATTAATTTTAAACCGGTTCAAGTTAACGGTTATACAATATTCTGAGGCTGAATGATTACATCTCGCAGATTAAGATGACTTCGTCGAGACAATAATTGATATGTGAATGCAGATTTGAGCTCCAATTTTTTCTTCGCGCGTGTATTTCTGTTACTGTTATATAATCTGTAATTTCAATTTGTTCAAAAACTAATCATAAATTTGTATTTAAAGAGAAGACAGTTATCCATTTTTAGCAATTCTTAACACTTCACTTTGAAATCTATCTATAAGAACTAAAAAAGTGATCCATTTTTCATTTATATAAATCTACTTTTTTAAGAAATTTTATCATGTAAGTACGAATTATCGCAATTACATTTGAACAGATCAAAAAATATACATTGTATAGCAACAAAAAATATTTAATTGTATACTCAATGTTACTCGAAAGATTAGATAAGGTATAGAACTCGATGGTATAATTTAATTTTAAGCCGCTTTCAAATTATTCAGGAATTAACAGAATATAACGAAATAGACGGATAGCGAAGTTCATTTTAGTGAGTCCAGAATTCTTAATAGATTCGTCGAAAACTCGGCGAATGTCGGAATCATTTTGAATGCTCTGTTTTTAAAGCGCTTGTTTGCTCAGTCGGCCCGATTAGTCAGGTGAACATGCCGTCTTTTGCCAACGAGTATTGACGCATGTGAGTATTATTAAAATCGGCACTGTGTGCATCAGTAGCTCTGTGTGTAGTAACTTGAAGATGAACTAATCAGTGTCGATTGATGTTGCTCTCATAACAGAAACCAATAAATTTTAATTACTATACATTCTAAAACCATTTCTACACTCACATTTTTAACTAAAAAATTCTATTCTTATACAAAATCGATAGTGATTTCATTTCAATTGTGTTATGACAATTTTGTTATTTTTCTGTCGATATCCAAAAGTTGAGTTATTTTAGTCAAACTGATGATATTCTTGAAAACTATGTTATATTATATTGAAATCAAATTTAATTTAATATTTGTTTTGTCTCTAAAAATAAAATGGTTATTTTATTAAGTTTCCTATTTTCATGAAATTACGCGCACAAAACATTTTTAATGGCGATTTTGGATTCTCGTCACTATCGATTTGTGTATATTTAATATGAATATTAACTGGAAATTTATACCAATAATAGTAATTATTACATTTCCAGATAAGATAGTATAAAAAGTATTTTAAACAATTTATTAATACTCATTATTTTCATCTGCAGTATGTAATCTTTTCGCTTAGTTTATTAAAACAGTTATTTTTGGTTGAAATTACGAATTATAAATAAATCGGAAATGTTTACATTTTTTAAATGTGATTATATAAAAACTGAAAAATGCAGAATCTAGTTCGTTAACAGGATACAATATCTAATAATTTTATTACGGAACAAGTTATGTTGTAACTTGTAATAATATATTAATGAATACTTAGAAAATAGTAAGAATTACTATTTTCATAGTACTTAACTAGGAAGTCTTTTTCATCTTTTAAGCTTTTAATATAGTTTTTAGTACTTATATATCACGCATTTTAACGGTCCTAAATATCAAGTCGACTATACATATATGTTATAATATAATTTTGTTTAATTTCTTGCAAAATTCATAATTAACGAATATAAAAGATGATTTCTCGTTAACCTTCGAACCTGTTTTTACACGAAGATATGATTCCTTTTTTAAAACTAAAATAGTATGAATATTATGCAAGCTTTAATTACTATAAAATGAATTTATTGTCATTATTTGTATATATACATATATATAAATACATATACATATATATACAATGGAAGAGTTTCATTAATTGGCTATAATTTATTTTTTAAAGATTGAATCCAATTTTAATAATTGAAAATGAATAATTAAATATTATGATCTAATCATTCAAATTCAAGCAATCTTAAAGAATTATATATTCGACTTTAAATGTAAACTATAAGATTGTCTAAAACACTTAAAAAACGTAAAAAGTATTCTATAAATTTTTCCTGTAATTCAGAACGATTTTCATCCAATATATCATATAAAGAGTTCAGTCGAGAAATCAAGTTGTTTAACAAGCTTTTTAAAAGTCTCTTTGTTAAAAGAGCAGAAATAGTAATTATAATTTATTATTACAGTGTAAAAACTTCGTTAATATCGATATTTATTCAGTGAGTTGCAACTAATGTCGAATAGTAGCATATTAAAGAAAAGTTATCTTTACAATTTTCTTGCTAATTTTTCCGTCTCGCTTATTAGGTTAAATTTGTTTAATTTTACTTATTTTTGTATGAAATTTTTCTAATCGAATATTAGTTTGGGAAAGATTTTAGGAATTGCATTGAAAAGAGTGGAATTTTCCTACATTAAATTCTAAAATCAAACAATGAAGGTTTTTTGTTTTCAATAGAGTTAAGATATATTGAAAAGAAGAAAGCTCACCGAGCATGGTAAACAGTTGATCGTCGAATCGCATAATTAATTTGATTGGTCAGTTTAGTAGTTTCGGTAGCACTTGATAATATAAAATATCCTCAAAAAGTAGTGAGTAGTCCAACAAGTTTACGTTGACTTTGCACACGTGTGGCCGAAATTCGGCCAGCTCATGCTAAACTGCAATCGATCGCGATCAAGACCGGAAAAAGCACAACGCGCTTGCTCTTTCTTTGTCACTCTCGCGCCGTACCGCCTACTCCACCAATACGATCAATACTAAACCGACAGTCTCGAGTAGTTTCGGTTTTGAAAGGCTGAAATATGGTGGGGACAGTTGGAAATGATAATCTAATCGACTACGACTCCTCCGTGTGAAGTAGTGTGGTAAATTCTTCTAGTGAAAAATTAGCTTGACTAAATTTTGATTAAGCTTAAAAGTCACTTTTTTGGTATGAAAGTATTGATCAAGTTCTACATTATATATATTATATCTTGATGATTCACATAAGACTTGAAAATTAAAAGTCGTAATCGTAGCATTGTTTTGTTAATAAGAATAATTTGATATTATTATTTTATTTCAAATTCAACATTTTAATAAATTATACAACATTTCATATATAGAATCATTTTTTCAATGTTGTGTAATTATATTTTTTTCTTTCCTCTTACATTTTCATAAAACCATATTTGAAAATATGCTAGATTTATGCAGTTGTATGCAAAGTATTTCTCCAATTTTTTGTTTTGAGAAGTCAGATAATTTTCTTTTTTTCCTGTTGATGGAAATCTAAGCAGTTAATCGAGTGACTATAATATTTTATACAATATTTTGTTTATGGTAATATCTTCCGGTTGAAATATGTATCTGCAAAGTGTCTTATAAATATGATAAAAGATAACAATTATTTGTTTAAATTAGTTTTTACAATTGTTCAAGAGTGGTTTGTTTTCAATGAAATAAAAAACATTGTTTTAATTGAACAAACATTATTAGACATTTTGCTTCTTAGTTTTTATTTGTACCCATTAAATGGGTAATAATCATTTTATGGAAGACAATTTTGATGGTTATTATAAAGCAAATATACAATTATGCTAGAATCTTGCAACGCCATAAGTATTATAGAATTACAGAATAAAAAGAAAGTAGGAATTGAATGAATCAATTTCGACTACACAAAGGTTATATTATATAGATGCCACATCTATCATAATTTACAAGATGTAACTTGGCGCCTGCATGAGCACACAGCATGCTGCGATGTGATTATCGAGGAAACTTCAATTTTTTGTTGCGCTTTTATTGCAGTAATGATGCTGAAGAAAATTGTGTCTTATCGAATAATTCTAAAAGATTCTATTTATACTATCGAAAAAATACTCTAAAATCACGTATTGTACGTGACAATTCTTTCTTTTACATAATTTCCTAATGAAATAAAAATGTTGTATTTTTTTATTCTAAATTAGAGTTATAATTTTGGTGTCATCTCTTAAAATTTATTGTACAATATTGAAATACTTCCTCAACTTAACCTTCAAGATAAGAACAAATAAATTCTCAGCAAATCTAATTAATATCATAAATTATAATTTTTAATCATTTTTTGGTATTACAAAATCATATTAAATGTTAAGATTATTTTCAATTGACGTTTTTACAAATAAAACATCTTAATTCATTCTATTGCATTATGCTCATGAAAATTTCAAGTCTATGAATATTTTTGATTCTAAAAGTATTTTCAATTTTAATTAAAAGAATTGATGTAAAAATATAATTCAAAAGTTAATTTTCTTATTATAAAACAAGAGAAATACAAATTGTTATTATGAACAGTAAATTAAACATGCTTTACAAATCTTACACATCATTGTATAAACTTTTTGAAATGCTTGCTGTAATTATTTTAAATTTTACTATGCGTTATAACTTATTACTTTTTAAACAGTGCATCCAAAAAGTGTTTAATAAATATGTGCGTTACTTAATACGAACGTAATATATATATAATACTGTCTAATATCATCTTTGATTCCACAAAGATAATATTATAACAGCAAGCCTATGATGGGGTGTTTTTAAAGTTCGTTTGTTTTTCATTCAGTTTCTTACAAAAGAGATTACTATATAACGTACATGGTTCGCCCTTTTGTCCTATACGGTCTAAAGTCATAATGGAAATTCAGACTGTTCTAGAATTCAAAGTTATGTTTCTTATAGTCCAATTTCGTTAGTAAAAAAGCAAGAAGTGATTTTTGCCCTTAAAATTTGTGTACGTATTTATAACTGAAATTTGTCGTAATAATTTTATTTACTCCAAACATTGTACAAGATTTGATTTTTCTACTCAGAAGTAATTTTGTTTGTTTGTTAAACGCAACTATAAATATTACATATAGTCTTTACGTACAAAAATTTGTATCAGATTTATTGAAATTTGTATCGAAATGAAAGTGATATTCATAACATATATAGTATATAAGAATACTACTAGTTGCACAATGTATTATTTTCCACTCATATACAGTCTATATAACAAACGTCGTTATCGTTTTACGATTTGCTAATATTTCATCTCAACAAATAATTCATCATGTGTTTGTTAATACTTAATAGTCAACTTCTTGAAATATAGTTTTCAATCATTATTATCCATTATTGTTACCTTGATTCAATTTAATATTTAAACGAATAATGAAATAACTAAAGGTTTTTTTTTATTATTTATATACTAGGACTTCTCGATTATTTAGTAAAAGACGCATATTTAAACTGTTTAATTGAAATTCTTATGTTTGTAAACATGACTTCGAAACATCCAAGTCATTCATAGAATATTTATATCAAAATGTTGTATCTTGAAAAATTCTAAACAAGATAAACTCATCTCTATCAAAAAAAATTCAGCGGATAAAATGTCCCTTTTTGAATTAACATGTGATTTATAATTAACAATTTTTGAAATGTTATTGCGGTTATTTAATAAATCGTGCATTTTATAATTTTGAAAATACAGGTTAAATAGTTAAAATCCAAAATCCAATTTTCACCTCAACAAAATTGGCCTTTCATAATCAAGTTAAAGGTACACCAACTAATGGCTTTATTGCTAAGAGTATGTTCGCCTATATATATTCACGTGGTTGGTTATTTCGTCGGGTTATCAGTTGACCTCTTTAAGATTTACAAGTTTATTATAGTTTACTTTAATAACACAAATATACACCAACTTGATTATTACCTAAAACTTCATAGATATTCCATACATATTTGCATAATAAAAATTGAAATAATTACTTCTCGAAATAACAGTTAATAAAAATAACACAAAAATGAACAACTGTTTTTCAATAATTCGACAAATAACGTTCCTCCTCGCTATCTCACTTGCAGATTTTAGGACGAAGCTCATTGGCAAAAAGAATTATATTTTTTTATTGAAGAATGGTAAAAAACGATAAAGTTGCATCGTTTGTAAAAAGCGGAAAAATAAAGTTACGAAAATATCCGTAAGGCCGATAAGGTAATTTGAAATTAACGTATTAGTGAATCAAAGCTTATCTTAACACTTTTCTATGTGCCTGTGCTTTCGATTGGCACTTCGTGATATCTATATTCCCAGCAATTGCATTCAATGAAAATTTCCACACAATTCCGACAATTGATCTAATTGAAATTAAGCAGCAATGAAACGATAACCACAACAATAATGTTTGTTTCTTAGTTTCTCTTTGTTTTTGCAGACTTTGATCGACGCTTATGAGTTTATTCTCATATGTCGACATGACAGTGTACCAGTGTGTATACAAATAGGAATACATGCGCCGTTACGTAACTGCTCATTTGTATTTGAAAATCTCATTTTTTACGTAACGTCGCAGATGATTTATTGCGTGGTCCATTTCGGAGCATGATTTCGGCTTGAGTTAGCGCAATCTTTGGACAAAGTTCTGTTTTTTATCACGTTATTGTGAGCGTCTCGATAAAATCATTGTAATCAGTGTTTCGTGAAATGTAGGAAATAATTGCAACACAATTTTTAGTTAGGTTTTAGTGGATGCTAATCACGTACTTTATGTTTTATGATTTTATAAATGCCATAAAAGTCGACCGAGCAATGGATGTATTATTCGCAACATTTATAATTTTTCATAGTGTAATTTTTCGTTCATGCGTATATCGAATGAATATTTCATACATTAACCTTATTACATTTTTATGTGATTTTTTACGACGAAAATTGAGGTGATACAACATTGTTGTGAACTATTCTGATCATGTTAAAACAATAATAACAAACTAAACATCCGAAAAATGTGTGGATAGATGTCTCGTCCATCGAATTTGTGATTGAATGTCTCACATTGATCGAATCATTGCTATGAGAACTTTTAACCTTCTAAGAATCGTGAACTTCAGGTATGATATTCAAATAAGTTCACGAATTACGTCATCCGTGTTTTGGGTCCATTCTGACTCACATTCTGATTGGGACATTCACATGTTCGGAATAGATTTTATTAATTTCAATTTAAAAAAATGTATTATTTTAGTTAAGCATTTTTCTTCTGTATTTATTTACATATTTAACAAACGCTATATTGGGTTTATAGGGATTTTAGCGTTATTTATAATTCAATAGATTATCACTGAAAAAAATGTATTTTCAATTAATTTTCTTACAAGTAAATTTACGATCGACCTTAAGAAATAACAGAGTGAATAAGATACGACAAAAATATACTATTAGATGATGTGTTTATTAATTTGTTAAATGTAGACAGAATCACTTAAAAATTGTATAGTCAGCGCAATATTGTTAGTTCGTTTTCAGTTTGACTAGAAAATAACATTTTATTAGATTATTCATGAGAAATTTATAACTTCACTTACATAGTATTATCTAAAAACACGTAAATCGCTTTTAATTTTGAAATTCTGTATAATTTATAAAAAACTCAGGTTGTAATTTCATAAATGCTTTCGAAGAGACTCTTTCAATTATAACATAGTATTTTTTCATTGTAATAGTTAAATTTGAAATATTTCGTATTGAAAAATTAAATACAACACTATTATTTTGAAACTAAAAGTACATTTTAAATTTCGGAAAGTATAAAGAAAGAAAAATTATAGAGATGATAAATATTTTTCAATTATTGGTTAAAAGTCCAATTCACATATTAAACTGTGAATCATCGCTCAAACTTTCTAAATTGAACATTTGGTATATATGACAAAGTTCTATTTCGATCATTATGTCGGGTGAGAATTTATTAATAACTAGTATCTGTTTAACAGAATCAATTATTACTGACAAATATTTTCCGTTTGTGATAAGTTAACTTAAATCTAAATGTGAAATTAATCTCAACTGAATATCAAAGGATTTCCTAATTCGAATAATTTTGTGTTCAATTAAAAAATTGAGATGATTAATTTTAAGGATTAATGTAAGTATAAATTATATTAGATTTTTTATCTTTAATTAGATTGTCAAAAGTCTGTTTTCGCTAAACAGGCGTTAATAAATGCTACAAAAACTATAAGTGAAAAACTCTTTGAAAAGAACTATAGTAAGAATTGAGTAATGTAATTAAATTCTTATCGATTATTGCAAAAAAATATTTTTGTTTCTTAAAATAAGATATTTAATACGTATACTTTTTTTGTAGTTTTGTCAAGTGATTGACAAAAAGATTGACAAAAAATAATGGTTGTTTTAGTTCGAAAGTGGTTAAATTAGTCTCAATATTAATTTGTAAACATCTTGCAGTTTGCAAAAAAAGATTGGATGTTATTAGCTACTTATTACTGATACATGAATATCGTTGATTTAATATTTCTTATATATATATAAAATCGAATGTCAATACAGGTTCGTTATAATAAATATATTTTATGGTTGGTAGAGAGTTTCATCGAAATTTTGTTTATTATATTTAAATTTTTGTTAATATCAGATCAATTATTATTTGAAAAAAATAAAATATGTACATTATTGATTGATAAGTTGAGGAATTGGATCAACCCCACTGCTCAAACTAATCTAAGCATTTTCTACTACAATACTACGAATTGCGTTGATTTATCAATACATAGACTACGCTCGGAACGATAATCAGCATGAATCCTTTTTTATTCCACCGTACGTTCAGCTTCCGCAGCAGACTCGTTTTGAGCGAAAATGTTCATTTGTTTAAATTGAAATTCCCTTGATTAAAACTAATATAACTTTACGGTGAGATTGAGTATAGCTAAAAATTTTTGCAGTGCAACGAAGCTACCCTCAAAAATGTCCGTGAATACAGTACAAAAAGCTCCTTTGGTATAAATGGAAAAGATAAATTGAGCAGAATCTAGAGAAGCTAAATAGAGGTCAAAATTCAAGTTGAGAATAAAATTCACCGAGGAAGAAATTAAATTTCACAGCAGAAACCAGTGAAATTTAAATGGAAATTAGAAATATCTTTAACATTTCTAGGAAGTTCTTAAAAGTAAAAAAAAATTGGATCACTCAGAATAGGAGCTCAAACGCTATCTTAAACAAGGGATCAAATGCTTCTTTAGTTTCCTACAAACCGCAGGACGAACAAATCTATTTGATCCTAACGATTATAGAGATTTCATCTCTACAGTTCAAAAAGGTTAGTTATTGGTGTAGTATATTAACATGACATTAGGTAGCCGAAACAATATATTTATTAATATCGTAATTGTACAACTTCAATACAACCATACATTGATGTGAATTGACAAAACAAAAAATAAGGTGCTTATGTTTGAATAATGATATTTTCTTAAAGTTAAAATAATGTCGTGTGCGTATGTATGTGAATAATGCCTATATGTCCTTATGTTGATGTTATGAACTTAGAGGAATAACCAATGTAGTTTGTCGACGTTCTAACTATAGTTTTTAAGTGTTAAAATAACGTCTCATATACGAACTAAAGTAAATATGTCAGTCTATGCGATCTCAAATCGATGTTATAAACTTGTAGATGATAACCAGTACAGTATTAATATTTAAATAACCATATGGTTATTAGATTAATCATTACTTTATGTTGTTTTCAATTGCTTAATTGAAGTTGAAAAATATCTAAATAAATTAAATATTAATATATGAATCAATGATTTAAACTTTCTCAATGTTCATCAAAGATTACAACGAATGTCCACGCAAAGTTTTATCGTATGTTATTGCAAAAGATATGAGAATGAAATTTTCGACGACAGAAGATCGACTGCTGGCAAAACAAAGGAAAATTTTTCAATTTCTGAGTTTTATCAAATATTTAGAGTTGATTATTTTCTCACCTCTTGAATGTAATAAAAAAATTATCTAAATGTGTCCAGGGCACTTGATAGCTATAAAAATTTAACCATATGTACAAATGGAAGAGACGTTCATAATGTATAAAATATAAACAAATATCAATTATTAATTTTTCTTGTAATGAAACAATTTAACTTTTATTTTTAGTTAGAAACTTTTTAGCGGAATCTATAATGTGAAATCAGATCACAATTTTTCTTCAAAAGTGATTATTTATTATTTTTCCTCTGATTTGTAAATGCTTTTTTCTGATACATATATAAAAGTACATTGAAAAATACATTATATTATTGAATATTAGTTGATAACTATTTCGCATAATAAAATTTTTTCAAGGGTGAAAAATGGCACTACTCCATTGTAGTTTTATAACATCATTTTTATAACATACTATGCACGTATAATTTTCATTGTCGTATGTTCTACTTTTTCTATTTCTCTGATTTTCAAGCAATCTACGTTATGTCTAGATTAAAAATAATAATCTATAGTTTCTTAACTTGCAGCAATATAGATATATAGAATTTTTCAGACTCAGTTCTAGACAAAGTTTAAAATAAAACTATTACTATGGAACAAAATTCTATAATAAGTGATGCACATAGAAACGATGAAAATGAAACCAATAATAACATATTTTTATTTGAATTTAAAATAGTTTAAAATTGAAAAATATATATGATATCGAAGTATAAAAAAAATATTTTATTTCAAAGATTTTTATGTATTCGTCATTTGAATGTATTAAAAAATATACCAAAATAAAGCTAAACTTTCAATACTAATTTTGAAAAGCTTCCTT
>JABFQD010002650.1:0-14718 GCA_022817045.1 Psix sp. ZL-2020
AATACGAAACAAATGAAATCGAATGAGAAAGAGAAACAATAACAAAGAAAAAGTAGGTGGAATAAAGAAATAAAATGCAGCTATGATAATATACTGGTCAAACAAAGAGAAATGCAGGAACAAGAATAAAAAAACACATAGTTTAAAGATATAACAAGATGTAGTTACAACAGAGCACGTAAGAAATAAGATTACATATTAAATAGATTTTGATAATTTTGATATATTAGAAATTAACAATAATATTAATAAAAAAGAAATATCTGGAATGTTATACATACAAACAAAAGAACATAAAGTTATGCACTTAAAACAAAACTCTGAACACCTTAATTTCAATTACCATCATAGAATTTTGATTTAAAAAATAAAACAATACAAATATATGAATTTTATGCTATTAATTGAACTAAATTTTATGTATTCATAACAAAATATTATTAATGATTCTCACAGTTTTTTATGAAGCTTTCAGATTATGACGAAGAAAATAGATTAATTTCGAAATTTCGATAATACAAAAATATGATTCAAGGTTCCCTTTTTGCAATAATTTCAATTAGCTGAAAATCTATGTTGTTAAAAACTGTAATACCTTCTTTTTAAAAAAGGTAAAGAATTTAGTAGACACTTAAAACTTTAGTATGGTTCAATTTGTAATTAAATTCTCATTTAGAAAAAATCAAAATATACATACTGTCAGAATGGAAGAAGGAATGGAAATTAAAACCTTGAAAGCTCATATCAATTTTATTGATTTTACATTAAATTGTAATGGACTTTTAATTTTGACGCTTAATCAATACTATATTTTTATGTTTCTATGACAATATGAATCAGTATATCTTTGTTCTTCGCCTTTAAATTTCTTTATCTATGGTTTAAGAAAATGTTTGTTTTATTAACTAATTTCTAATTTGTAGATTATCCAACCGTTTCTTCAATTATATTTTCATTTTTGAATTATTAGCAAGCATTAAGAGGATTAAGCATTGATGAATTAATGTAGCATGAAAAGTTGTAAATTAAAAATTGTATTATTACTTTCATTGTGATTGTTCGATAAAGTTTGCATATGTTTATTATAAAAAATATAAAAAAATGAGTCTGTATTAAAATTTTGACTATAATCGAGATGAAAATGATATTTATAGAATAGTAATGTAAAAATGCTAATTATTTGTTTTACTGCAAAAAATTGGATCAATCGCGAGAAGACTTGGCGAACAATCAGAGTTGCCTTGGAAGCTGTGCATGGCAAACCAAAAATGGTCAGGAGCGTGCTCGATGAGTACTTCGCGAGCGTATTTCTGCCGAAGCGTCGAGATTTTAGGGCAAGATAAGGTCCTCTTATCTAGGAATGCCACTTTGTTGTTTCGCTAACTCGCGGGTTTGTCTTTGAGTTGCGAGGACTCGTGAACGTAGCGCGAAATTTTGGCCCTTCGCTTGATATAGATTGTCGTGTCATCGAGTATAGCGGCCTAGCACTGGCTTATTCAGCTGACAACAATCGCACATAATTGAATATTTATGCTCGCGTTCACGCGAATCACATTCGGATTGACGGTGTCGATTCACGTCCAACTTATATTTTCGTTATTACGAAATAGTCCGGCACACATTTGAATCGTTAAATATAAAACGCGAAAGTTTGCACAATTTTTCACAACGAATCACAATCGATTGACGCTTCTGCGGCAAACTCATCACCGCAATTTAGTTTCTTTTATTTTTAAAATGAGCCAATCTTTGGTTAATTTTTGAATCATCGCCATAATTCACCTTTCAAATCAAATTTAATTACAGATATTCAATGAAAATAACAGAAGAATGAAGAAAATTGTTAGAATTGTTCCAGTGCAATGACGGAATCTTCAAGATCGATTTGTTACGTTTGAAATCTCACCGAGTTTAATGTCTCTAATTAACGGTACAACTTTTTCACTTTGCTTTTTATCATCACCCGAGAACTCGTCGTATAAATAAATCTCTTTGTTCCTGTGACACAGCGTTCACTTCGATCCGCCGATGTCATTACATTTTGTCATAAATCGTGCCATTTTCATTTGTGCTATTACAAGATCTATTGTATGCTTTATTACAATGACGAGCAGCGCCATCTTTTGACGCGAGAAAACCTGTATCTAAAGTTTCTATCACTCAAAAAGCAAAATGTTCTTCCCATGTTCTTCTGCACCAACTTATAACTTGTCTTCGACAGACTCAGAACCTTCATTAGACCAAATTTGTCATGACAATTTATATCAAGAGTACCAATGGGCTCTGTATAAACGTTTCTTCCAAAATGTTCTTCCACATTCTTTTGAAAGCTGGATAAACAAGCAGACAAATAGAAATTAACCTCAAACTTTTTGTTAGTTATTAGTTATAATTTTAAATTAAAAAGCAAGACAAATAATTTAGGTTTACATTTGAAATAAAGATTTAGTTGTTCAACAAATTTCGATATTCTTTGGTACATCTCCTGCTCTTCACTTGGCACTTTCTATTGATAAATATTGACAATATTTTGAAGATAAATAAAAAAAGTTGAGATTTGAAATCAATAATTGCGATTGATAGAACTTATGCGATAAATTTGGAGCGGCGAAATGCAGATCTTGGATAAAAACGCAGCGCGGCAATAAAAAGTGGGTGATTAAAATAAACAAGCGCGAGTAAGTTGGTTCGGAGCGAGGGACGGCTAATGCGGCTCAAAGGTTACGTTCGGAGAAATCGATTAATCGTGCGAGATTAAGCATTCAAGTGCTGAAATCGTCGACTGTTGTTTCGCCGCTGTGCACTTGATGTTTACATAAAGTTGCCGAAGGGAGAACACAACTCGGGAATCTCGCGTTAACCGTCATGTGCATCTAAAAAAAGCTCTTCATATTTCGAGTCAACGGGACTTTATGGACGCAGTACAACGAGGCGAGGGTTTAAAGGGCACGTGGTCAATTTGTTTCTGCGAAAGAAAATCTGTTTCAACTGTCTCATTACAGCGGCTGTTGTCCGACTTTTAGTATATATAAGTTAAAGTGTGATTTGATTTTTGTTGTTGCGTATTTCTAACTGGTGATGAGAAATAACTCATGAATTCACTTTAAGAGCCAAGTGCATGCAAAGATTTTGCAAATATTTGATATACTTGAGTCAAATTATTTTTACCCTGATACCAACTTTTAAGTAGTTTGTTCGGGTAAACATGATCTTAATGTAAACCACTGATGGTGTATACGTGTACAGCATGGACGAGGGATCAGAAGGCGTCGTTTGAGGGGAAAAATAAAAGGTTGTAAGACACGCTAATTTTTTGTATCCCATGAAATCCTATATGACGAAGGGTTGATACAAATCAATTTTCACGCGTTGTTTCTGGCTGAAGACCGTGATCTAATTATACCACATATGTTAATAGCTTTTCTCTTTGTTTATGGCAGCCTCGTAGTAAACAAAGTTTTGTTCAAAAAGGCATTATGACTGTTTATGAATTAAAGCGAAATGCGTAATGCGAAAATGATCCAACCATTGGTTTAATAAAACTAGAGTCTTTTTAAGGCAACGACGAAGAGCTGACGACGCGAAGAATCCACGGAAGCTTGAGGAATACAGAAAACCAATAAAATCAATCGCAAAATAACACACTGCACAAACAATGGATATCTCAAAGAGCTTAGCATATATACGAGACAAAACTGTCCCGCTATATCGTTTTGCAGTCGATGGCGCATCTCGACTGCGAGCTCGCGGATGCCAGACTACTACTTTGAAACAGAGTAATCGAAACGTTTGAAATCGCAATTCAGTTTCGCGTCGATTTCACATGTCAGACCGAAGTTTGTCGGGATACACTGTCGTGGCTTTATTTTTTCCCCTCGCCCGCGTTTCGCTTGCTCTATGTGCGTGACTGAACCACCTTCGTCTTCGTCGACTTTGTTGCTCCAATTAATAATCCGCAAAATTATTTCCTCAAGTCAATTCATACTGATGTTTAAGTGTCTTGCATTTGATAATACTCTAATACTAAAACTTGCTTGTATTCTAATTTGCCATTAGATACAGACTTCAAACGATGATTCAATTTATAGTGCATTTAATATAGATCAATGATAAGAAAACTGATCATTTCATTAAATATTACAATGGAAATCAAGATTTTTATGCAGTTATATTATTTCAAAAATGACATATTTGAGTCTTGATACGTTTGCAATCTTTTTTAATAAGCCATATATATATATATATATATTTGTAAATGAAACAAAATAAGATGAATCATTCAATAATTTTATATTTTTTAAATACATCAACACAATAATTTAACATGCAAATTAAACAGAAAAAATATTAATTTAGATTTTACAATGATTTAGAATGATTTACATTTAAATAAATTATACATTTTGCGCAATATGTTATACAATTTTTGATATTATTTTATCTTATTTACATTTGAATAACAATTATTTTTGTGTATTATGTATACCTCATTAAGATACAAAAGTAAAACAATAAATTCTCGATTCAAGATTCTTTTTTAGACTTCTTCTTGGCTTTGAAGGTTTTAATTTTTGCTAGACATTAAACGCGTCATGAATGTC
Organism: Psix sp. ZL-2020; assembly: GCA_022817045.1. Lineage (NCBI taxonomy): Eukaryota > Metazoa > Arthropoda > Insecta > Hymenoptera > Scelionidae > Psix > Psix sp. ZL-2020. Next base: position 4,602 of record JABFQD010002650.1, read on the forward strand.
AAATGAAATTTGTAAAATGTTAAAGTTAACTAACTACATTGAAGATGGTTTGATTTTGCAATTAAATTTATTGGTTTTAAAAGATTCAAAAAGGACATGCAGTTGAAATGATTTACCTGGTTTGAAAAACAAACAATCAATTAGAAAAGTCTCTCATAATCAATGATTTCCTTTTGCTTGTCGTTTTGATGTTTGAATTCTCCAAACTTCAGTTATATCTTTGATTAGTACATGACATTTACGATCTTTAAAACTCACGAATAAAAAGGTAATACCAAAAGCAAGAGATGTAAGAAAAAAGTAGTATCAGTGATTAGGTTTTCCTGATATCAAACTATTCGTCCAAAAAAAATTGCAAGTGGCTAATAATCCGATGGAGCGGACGAAGGAATGTGGCGTGTAACATCGATGGGACACGACAGTTGGCTTAAATAAGCGAAAAGATTCACAGATAATTATATGTAATCATCCGCGATTATACATCCTTAGTGAAGCTTTCGTGAAATTACGTAACGTGGTGTGCAAAAAATCACGGATGCAATTTGGACGTCTCGTTTGTCTCGTTGCGATGCAAAACGAGATCTGCATAGTTGACCAATTTGATCAACAGGATTTCGTTGATCCGGAAAAAGAGGGGAGGGTGCGGCTGCGTTTTCATCCGAGACAATTAGCATGACAAAGTCTTTGCGTCGTCTGTAAAAACATAATAAATTAGAGCACCGTGCTTATCAGCAATTCCGACGACGCCGTTATGAATTCATAAGATATATTGCCGCCAAGGTATGAGTTATTGTGTCAAGTGCATCACTTTAAATGCTATCCACAATATGCATTAAAATTAATCCAGGACGCTATGCTGTGTTTCTTGTTAGCACTGCTGTTTCAATTCTCTGTTGCGTTTCAGTTTGTATTGAATTTGTGTTTTGTCATATCTATCTTTGATGGATGATATGACTCAAATGCTTATGTTATATATATATAATATGGTAATTTTAACTTTAGCAAAGAGTTTTGATCATATGGAAAAAAAAAATTTCTTTAACCGGTGAAAACTATGGTTTGAAAATTAATTTGTGTTTTTAAATTACCTCAATAATTTAACCTTTTTTTTAATTTATAATAACCGAAATATTTTTGTAATGATTTTAAATATATTTTCGAATTTTTTTTATATTGAGGTACCTATATGCTATTTGACGAAAATTTTACTTCGAGAAAAATGAAGACATTATAACACACGTATATTAACATACAAACTTAATTTGATTTTTTGTCTTTTATTGAGCAGTCGATTTAGCTTATCAAAATTATATCATATATCTTCAAATATTATATACGTCTTAAACAAGTTTTTAACAATTAATAGTTAAAAAAATAAAGTAATCATTTAATATCGTGTGAGAACCTATGTTTTCATTTAATTGTAATTTATAAATAAATAAATATGAAATTTATTCAAATACCAATAAACTATTAATAATAATCAATTTTATTTATCAACATATTATTTTTTATTGAAAATTTGTAGCTTAAGCAGAATAATCCGTAAAATAAGTAATCGTTTATTTAACGTTAATAATACTTTGAAAATAGTTTTACACATTTATGATTGATAATCTTATGAAATTGATATATATCATAAAAAATTCTGATTAATTTAACTAAGTCAATTAAATATCGAATTATTACTCAATCTGTAAAGTAAATGTATTATTTTTATTTACTGTGTTATAAAATTACCTCCCTCGAGTGGTAAGTGTAACTTCATTTACCTAGTCAGACATAAAATATTTATCGGCCTAAAAATAAATTGGTAAAATCCCAATAAACGTGCACATGTTATGAAAAGATTTTTTCGTTGGTTGAGGCTGTTTTTCTGTCAATGTAAATTTTTGCTGCCGTCATTAGGGTTAAAAATAACCCTGAGTACTATTTTAATAAAAAAAAGATGTAAACTTCTGGACTTGTAGTTTATTTATAGCCTCAAACTATCGATAATAAATAACCTCTTATTTACTAGGGTACCATCAATGGCATTCAAATGTGTGCAACAAAAAATACAAAATCACTGAATTTGTTTTTATAGCTAAAACCTTTAAACGGTATTCAATAATTTCATAAGAATGAAAGAGAAAGCTCACGAAGAAATAAAATAATATAAAAACGAAACATATTGCTTATTGAACGTAAAAATAGAGTATGATGTGTATTTAATATGATCAAAATAAAAATAACTATATTTATTTTGATCGATTTTCGTTTAAATTGTTTATTAATCAACACTTGTAACACACAATTTATAAATTTGACATAATATTACTTAAGAACTTTACGTGATAACATTGTATGCGCGATTATGAAATCATATATTTGTACTAAATCGAAACAAATTTATCACAATTAATACAGCACATTAAGGAGTTTGGGATGAGCTATGGTGAGTGAAATACGACGCACGAAACTCTTTGTTTTGTTTTAGTCAAAATTGACTACCTTTGTGTAATATTTCGCTAGCATATTCGATTTATCAACCGTTTGCTCCGCGCGTCTGAATGATTTTAATTCTGCACGACAACTAAGTTGATCGACGAAAATAGTAGCTATGGGAGTGAAGCTCATAGTTTTTGTTATGTCGTTATTTAAGTTTTACAAATTTAGATTTATTTATTATTATATAATTTATAGAAAAATAATATTTGTTGAAAAGAAGCCGTATGCGTTTTTTCTTCAGCCTCAGTCAAATGCCATGGAATGTTTCGACCGTGTCTCGTATTATTCCATTGAGTGGAAAGCACCTTTGCACTAATAGAGAACTTTAGTTCTCGATGTGTTTTAAAGAATTAAATTAAAGTTGTTACTTGAAAGACATAATTGAATAAAACAAAATAATGATTTACGCATACGTTGCGACTTAACAATGTCTTTGGTAGCAGACGGTTGGATGTCCAAATTAGTGACGTGTGACGCATAATATGCACGATATTGGTTTACATGATTCGAATGTTTTGGAACATTGTTATTGGCATTTTTATCACTCAAGTGGGTCCAGGCCACACGAGAATACCAGCAATCGAGATCGTCGACTTGGCTTGTCTGGCACCTGAGATGCACGGGCATCTGGCACCCGTACAATTTGCCTCTGCGGAAGTGGGATTCTCGTAACTGCTTAACTCGCGTCCCCGAAATCCCGCAAATTCGCGCGCGCTCCTTTCTCCCGACGAATCACCGCAGTTGATAATCCTCTGGGCAGCGAACCACTGCTGCCCAGTAAAAAAAACCGCATCAATTACTTATGCCTCCACCGTTTCAAGCATCAAAATTTATTCTGTGGTTTTTCAGTTTACTTAAAAATTGTTTTTCACATTGTGAAATTTGGATTGAGCTAATGTTAATTGTATCGTTTCTAATTAAGGATATATTTTTATACGTTTTTCATTATAAATATGAAATTAAACATCTAATTTAAACAAACTATAAATTTGAATTGAACAGTTATGAGCTTAAAAAAGTTGAAGTTTGCTTTGAAATGTAAATGCTGTAACAAGATGTAGGATGTTACATTTAATATGGTTGAGAAGAAAATGTTCGATTAAAAATAAAAGAAAAGTTTATTATGGTTAATAACTCGTGTGAAAATACATGAACACACACGTGTTACTGAGGCGGCAAATTTTATGCTTACGAGGGTGATAACTATTGAGCTAACGGCGATTCGCTATCGCGGCCACTACATTATATGAGCGAGTTGCTACGTGATTCGCGCCGAATTTAGCGAATTTGCGAACAGTTTATTTCGCGCAAGAGTAAAGCACAATTTGCGCGTGAAAGCAGCGTCGATGGTTCGTTCGAGTTTTCAAGGGGACCCCGTTATTTTTGCCGGCCGATTCACTGAACGTGGAACTTATCGAAACAAATTTTAACATGACCGGTTCATTGGATCCTTCGGCGGCATTTATTTATGCTCGCAGCCATTAATCAAATTATAATCTTCAAATCCAACGACAGCTCGTGTCAAAGGCCAGCGCCAACAAATAAATTCGTGTTTGCGCGATTGGTGCCGAGTGTTCGTCCAAATGATATTGAAATGTGCTGTTGTTATTAACATTGCCAACACGTGCTCTGCCTCGTAATTCATTAGAGTCCCACTCTCTTCTCCATCCGACGATCTACAGTTGTATTTAATTGACAAATTAAGACAACAAATGAAAAATACTTTGCAGTAAGACAGAAAAGGAAGTATTTGTTTTCGTCTGACAAGTAAGTGAAGTTCGATCGGCAATGAATGATCTCGGTGCGATGAAAGACGGATAAAACAATCAGGCTGTTTGATAACTTCTGCGCTACTGTCTGATTCATGAATGAGGTACGAAAAAGGAACAAAGGGAGGTCGCGCACAGAGCAATGGATAATATATTTTCTGTGCGCCGCGTTAACACCCAAATAATCGCAAAAAATAAAGATGTAGTAAAAGTTTAAAAATGTGTGTAACTTGGAAGAGGCATTGGTAGCGCTATCAACAATTTTCCTTAAAAGGTGGAGGTGTTCTGAAGTGATTGTTTTGGTTTGAACGTATCAAAAGAATCCAAACTGAACAACTTAACAAAATATTTATACAGCGCTTAGTCTCAGTCTTTACGTCTTTTAATACCATCAGGATCAGTCGGCTATTCCAGCAGTGATGGTGCCACTTAGAACATTGGGTCAATTAGCATTCGAGTTTATTCGGGACAATGTTAATTGAAATGCATTGTCGAAAAAATAAAAACTTATCCGACCACGTGGGTTAACGCGTTGGTGGAGGCGTGCCCACATGTGGCGGCTTAGTTTCATTTAAGAATCAGATAACTACTGATGTTTCGTTCGTCACTAGTACAAGTGCAAATTGTTACACCAGCGATTTTGTACTTTTGCACTCGCTGTACAGAGGTATAGTCATTGTGTTCGTGACTGACTGGAGAAGGAAAACAAAAATAGACAACTGTAGGCGATGACATGTTTTAGGTGCTCGAGGTTCATGCTCATTTTCGTCGTCAGTCCCAACTCGAATTCGTACACAAGATTATATTAAACGGAACTCGGAGGTTGGGTCTGCGGTGAAGCAATGCATTTAGAAGCAACGAAACTTGGTATTGAAAGAAGCTACAAGTGTACTGCGATGAAAATGACATGATTATGGATAGATGATTCTTCGATGATTATTCTTATGACGACATCTGTGCTCGAAAATGTAGAGCTAGAAAAGAATGGCCACATTTGAAAACACTTCTTACAGTTCAACATTTTTAATTGTACAATACAAGCTTTCTAAATGGTGATTAGTGTTGATTGGATAATAAATCCAATCATTACAAATTGTGCCTGAAATCCATTGCACTGAAATCAACTATGTTCCTTCGTAACAAAAACTTTCAGGCACGAAAATTTCATTCTTAAGAATAGTTATTTGGGTTGCGAGAGAAGAAGGGAAGCTCATTGCAATGAAAAAATAGTATTAATTTCATAATTTGCAATTTTTGCAAATTTTAGAAGAATTTTGAAGACAATTGAATGTTACAAATTTCTAATTAATGAATAACTGTAACTTGGAAAATAAAGATCTGAATATTTAGATAAACTATGAACACAACGGAATTAGTTAATGATATTTAAGATACTTTTGTTTCGTTATGGTCAATGTTTTCTTGTTTGCTTTTTGTAGCTTCTTATTCTTTTTTAAATATTTTTGTTAATTAAAATATATAAACGCATTTTTATTATATAAAATAAAGAATTTGGAATAATATTGATTTTTTCATTTTGAAGATTAATTACAGAATACATTATTAATTCAACCTGTACATCATGCATATTACAATTTATAATTAGTTTCTAATTTGATCAAAAAAATCATTATTAAACAATAAGCAATTTTTTTCAAAAAGTAACAACAAAATAAAAATAAATCAATTTTTTGTTGTTGTAATCTATATCTATATGCTTCAAAACTGCTAAAAGATAACATGTGATTTTGCATTTGGATATCCCTTTAAAAGCGAAAAAAATATGGTCACAAATGGTGAGACAGAGACACAACTAAGTAAAAAAGCAGTTGATCGATGCGTGAGAAAAAGACAGTACCTCGTTGATGTGCTTGTAGGTCTTGATGAGGTCAACACTGAGCTTGCGAAGAGGCGCCGTAGCCGGATCGCGAAACCTGTGGGGTATCCTGGCTTGCATGGCGTGGATCTCCGCAGGAGTCTCCTGTTGGGCCCCAGCGGGACCGGTACCAGTGCCTCCGCCGGAGCCGCATACTGTTGCAAGAAGCGGCTCTTCAGCTACCAATCGACCGTACAGGGGCGCACCCCCCGTGCCTCCCGTTCTGCCGCCGCTCACTGAAACATAACACATAACTGATTAGTTTAGCCCGGCTAATCCCAAATCACACGCGCCTCAATCGATCTCGGTTCGTTGCGCTCCAACGCCGCTGTGCAACAAGTACCCCAACCCATTTTACATTCAGCCGTCTCACGACGCTTTGGAAATGGACAAACATCTCCGCCGCGCTTCGAGTTTTCGCGTTCGCCAATCGAGACCTTTTAATCGTCGCTTTCTAAGTTGGCAAACTGTTGTGGATCAATGTTTAGGCTCATTTTCCGAGTATTTTTTCATGTTCGCGAAGATCGTTTTTGGTTTTATTTGAATATGTAAAATATTTGTGAAAGCATGATTTATTTTTTATATTTTAAGTGATTATCGGTTACAGATTCAATAATAAAATGATTGAATAGAAAGTACAAAATCATTAGATGTTTACAGATAGTGTTGTCATTTTTGAACTTACAACAACAATTTCAAGCGATTAGACTGGTAAGTCAAAGTAAAAAAAATTTAAAATTACTAATCAAATTAGCAATTTTGAAGGTACTTTTGAAGGATTATTAGACACAATCGGTAACATTATAAAAATTATTCAAATATCTTCAAAACTTTACCAGAAGTTTCATATGTAAATTAAAAATAAAAACATGCAAACGAAGCAAAACCAAGCTTTCAAGTCGAAAACATAATTAGATACCTTAACGATGTAGGTATTTTTAGACAATAATAAAAACATTAATAAATAAATATATTGAACAAAATTGTCATTTTCTGGTAGAAAAAAGTACCAAACAAGCAAGTCCCCAAAAATCACAAACTTCATTTCCCAACGCTGGTGTGCAAATCAGATTGTAAATCATTTAACGTAATTGTATTTGAATTTTGCACCTTCGACTGTTGACTTACTGCGTAGAATCGCGATATCAAATATTTTCCCTCGAAAAATATCGATTAAAACTCTTTGATGTCTGATAAAACGTTCGCCCTCAAAAGACTGTAATTTACACAACTTTTAAATGCCGTCATAAACCATTTCAATAAAATCAACAGTTGCCTTTAAACTAACAAACAAATGGGATAAATAGGAAAAGAAAAAAATAACAAAACACAACGTTAACAGTGACAAGACGCAAACATTATTGCCAGACTTTAGTTTAACGTAGTAGGGTAAAAAAAAGCGGAAAACTCCGGACAATAAGAACAAATTAGAATATCGGACCAGGAGTAGAGGGAGAGTCGAGGAAGGGAGCGGTAAGGATGAGTTATGAAAAAAGGACAGGTTAAGTTGGTTCAGTTATGTTGACTGTTTGTCGCTTGGCTGTTCGCGAATCGTGTCGTTAAAGTAACGATAATGCGCTGGTGCTGCCAAAGTCAGCTCGAATCGACGAGTTATAAGTCAAACTAACGACTGAGCGTACGATTCTTTGCGCTTCTTTATACGTGGTTCCAAATTATCTGATTCTGATGAACTGCCGAAAGAGATGTTAACCATATTGTTGTGCCTTCCTCTCTCTATGTATCATCAAAGTCTCGGTTGCAGCGAGATTGGCCGCAATTCGACGATGCATCAGAAACGAATTATCTCGACATTTTCTCGTGTAGTTTGATTTCATTTTTTTTCTTCCGCAGTTCTGCCTTAAATAGATATGATAATTGTATTTACCCGGAAGCGACCGAAGATTGGCTTAAGATTGCGCAAGTTGCGCGATAACCATACGCGCGACGGGAAATTGACTTACTGTCTGTTGGATAATCGATGATAATAAGCGGGATTTGCAAAAATGCGAAAAACGTGATTCAATTTGGTGACGCTGGAAAGTGTCCGATCGAACATCAAGACACGAACAAATTTACATTGGCCGGTAGTTTGTCGTCTAATCGCACAAACTATCATGCTTGTCAATCGATTCACCGTCGAATGTAAGGACATCCTCTGGACAGACGATCGGACAGTGATGAAGAGTGCTGAGAACCACGTGCGAAGCAACTTTTCAACGAAAACCGTGCCATTTGATATTTCACTTGTCATCGATTACATCCCCACTTTGAGGACGGTAAGGACAGAGAGGAGATGGGACGAAACTAATTTCAAAATAGTACGAGTAACGACATTTGAGACAGAGCCTACGATTTGGACGTTCGGCATGGTTGTTTTGAAAGGTCCGATTTTGCATCGAGACATTCCTACTATGTAGTATTCATTCGTTTGGGATTAAAACGAGCGTATGCAAAGATGTGAATAAGAGAAAAGTATGGACAGAAGTGAATAGCAGCGAAGGAAGACAAGGGCAAACGGGGAGCAGGGGTGGGGAACAAAGTAGATTGACTGTGAAGCGTAAGTCGTAAATCGTAACGCGCGTATTGTATGCTCAACGATCCGGGCCGGTGAGTGTAATTTGTCTCGGGTGATATGGCGCATCGGCTGAAAAGCGCGTTGCCCTTCACGGGATGGCTGCTTTTGAAAGTCTCGCGCTGCCGGCAAGTGAACGAGCGCGCGCGGTTGAGAGCCCCTGACCGAGCGTGTTAATGAATGATATTTTTTTCATTCAACCGCGCCCTGGCCTACATTTGAGGCCAGCCCCGGCTCGCTCGGCCGCCACACTCGCTGGCTCCATTTTCCGATACACGCTGAATTGGAGAAAAAAAGTCAATATTGGGCGGGATTAGCCGGATGCGCGCACGGAAAGTCACTCACACGCTCGCATACACCGCCGCTCGCGGCTCTAAGAAGGGGCAGAGGGGGCAAAAAATTGCATTTTCCTTTTGCGCGCGCCCGTTCGCCTATGGCTTTTTATTTTCTTCATCTATTCTTGACACGTAGTTCGGACAAGTTCGGTGGATGCGCGCCAAAACGATGTAATCCGAGTTGCCGCCGGAGTTTTGGCGTTGACCAATTAGAAAAAAGCGCCACCTACCAGGAGCGACGTTTGCTTTAGAAATCAGAAGACTCAATTGATTGTTTATTGGCAGACGCGAAGCGCCGATAAATCGAACGCACGTGCGAAGTTGCGCTCGAGTTGAGAACCACTTGCGCGAGGTCACGAAAGACGTGCATAGGCCGTGCGATAGCCAACACGCATTTCGTTCCATTCATGTGTCTTGCGATATGCCCGCCCCCGCCTCGCCGCATGCCTCTAACTCGCAACCACCTCGCGAACTCACCTCTAAATGAATTGACGCTTTATCAACAATCAGTTCGGCTTTTTTTGTTTATCGTCATTATTTTGTTTCGCGAATTTTATTTTTTATAAATATTCCCGCGAAATACCAATTATGTTTGTTCTAATGAATATATCGACGATATAATCGAGAATATCGCTTTACTTGGAATCTATTTTCTACGGGAACACGTTATAAATAAAGCTCATTTATTTATAGCTGAAGCCTCGCTCATTTTTCAAGTGATATTTTAACAGAGTGATTTTAATTGATTTTTCAGTTTATAATATTTCACTTTATTTTTGTTGGTCTATTCGTCAATGAAGTTAAATGTTGACATCAATTTTAAAAAGTATAATATCCCCTCTCTCTCTCTCTCTCTCTCTCTCTCTCTCTCTCTCTCTCTCTCTCTCGCTCTCTCTCTATATTGTCATCAAACAGAATGTTTTAATAAAGAAAGGAATTCGTACTTTTCTGTATGAATGGGGTGGCCAAAAAAAACAAAGGAAGAAACAAGAAAACAAAAACAAACATCACAAAAAACTAACTAATCTTTCTCGATCAGTGTGACCAACCTACACGAACACGACGAACAGCGCAC